>CAUYQG010203955.1:0-35728 GCA_963574415.1 Tarsius wallacei | reverse complement strand
TCTAAGCAAATGACACAATATAGTTTGTGGTATTAAAAAAGAAGGAGAAGAAGAAGAAGAAAAGGAGGAGGAGGAGAAGGGAGGAGGAGGAGGAGGGAGGAGGAGGAGGAGGAGGAAAGAAGACAAGGCCCAGGAAAGGCTACAAATGTTTCCACACAGAGACAAGGCTGTGGCAGAATGAAAACAAAACCTCCTTAATTAGCAAATTATAGCTCAGGGGTTGATAAAACTCTGTATTTTGTAGCTGAGCAACCCACTTGCAGCTCCTCCCCTCTCATCATCTACACAAGTGAGAACATTTCTAATGTTTATATTTAAAACAAATGATGGGTTGGGGGGGCGGAGGTTTCTAAATAGACTGCAAGGGGCTGAGCTGAAGTCCCATTTCTAAGAAAATAGAATGCCTCTAGTGTTTTCTCAGCATTCTGACTCATGCCACAATCAACAGGATGAAACAGGCACATAAAACACAGAACCCTGTAGCCCAGTCTTGTTTATCCAGAGGCTACGGATCTGTATTGTCATTCAGGTGTATCTGCTTTGAGAATATTTCTCTGTTCACGTGATAATGGGCAAAAGAAAGAAAAGACATGAAATTTCTTTGCCTGTACTCCTCTAAAATGTCACCTCACAGCATGTCCAGACACCAAGCCAAGAAATGGCTTAGTCAGGCTCTCTGCCAACTGGCATGGACCTGAAGATTACTGGGCCTCCTGCAGAGCAATCTTTTTCCCACACAACAAACCTCACAATTTACCTTGCAATGGTCCCAATATTAATACTAATTCCTCTTGCAGTATAGAGCAGAGGTCAGAAAACTTTTTCCAAAAAGGGCCGGATATTAAACATTTTAGGCTCTATGGTCCATTTGATCTCTATTGCAACTCCTCAGCTCTGCTTGTGTAGGAGAAAAGAAGCCACAGACAACACATAAATGAATGGATGTGGATCTATTTCAATAAGATTTTATTTACAAATATACAGACAATATATAAAGGAATGGGTGTGGTTGTTTTCAAATAAAACTATTTACAAATGCAGGTGGCAAGAAGAATTTGCTAACTCTTGATCGGATGGAAACAGAATATTCATAACAAGTTCTGCTATTACATAGTTAAAAGGGTAATGTATAGAATATAATTCTCATTTTCACACGTATATTCAATTATGGTCCAAATCTGCCCATGGACTTCATTCATTTCTTTATTCATTAAAACAAAAACAAAAACAAAAAAAAACAGTATCCTCTGCTAACTATGTTCTAGGCATTGTACTAGAAAAGTCAGTCTGCTACCAAAAATAGAATATATGAGTAAAATAATAAAAACTGGTTACAAGACAGGAACAGTGCCTACATATAGAACATAATGTCTATGAGAATACAGAGTCACTCATCCCACAAATATTTATGGAGTTCCTACTGTGTGTCATGCACTCTTCTAGAGGTAAGATGGACAAAAATCTCGCTCTAGCCAAGTTTGCATTCTTAGTAGGGGGAGACAGTACAAATAATCTGACAAACTATAAGTAACATAACGTAACACAGTAGTAAATGCATAAAGAAATAAAATAGTGTAATACCACAGGATGTCACTTTGCAAAATGGGGAAGGTGGTAGGTAAGTAATGGTGCTCAGAGAAGATTTTCTGAGAAGACTTCTACTGACTAACCGAATGAAGAGGAGCCACTCATGCAAAGATATGGGGTAAGAATTTTTTGAGTTGAGTAAACAGCTTGTAAAGTCCCTGAGGCAGGAATAAGCTTGTCTGCTGAAGAAATAACAAGAAGGCCAATGTCATTTGAGTGTCTGGAATGTCGTTTAAGGTTGTAAATGATGACGCCAGTGAGGAGTGTGGGGCAAATCATATAGGGGCTCACAGTGAGAAATTTACATTTTATTCTGGTGTAATGAGACATGGTCAGTAAGAGGATTTTAAAGAAGAAAATGACATTCCTATTCATTTGAATTATATTAAACCAATAATTCATATGAGATGAGTGCTATTAAAAGAAAACTCAGTATAAAATGGTACAGTAAGGGGTAAGGAAGAAATGTAATTACCCATAGAAAATGACCTACTTGCCATAGTCCTAAAACCTGAGATCTATTAGTGAAGACAGTTTGAGGAAAAGCTTGCCAAAAGGTTGTTATAGCTCCAACTCCCTAGTCTTTTGGGTTGGAAAGGTTTTCATTCTTTGAATCTTTTGATTCTGAAACGTAACAAATGAACAATAATACCTAACAGTTGACTGAAAAGTTAATACAGATTCAAAGGGCTCCTGCTTGGCTTGAAAATCAGGATCTGTTCTTCAAATGAAGTTGGTGAGGACATTTCTACAACCTGATTTATAAAACAATTATTCTAACCAACCCTTTTCAGCAACTGCCATTCTCCCCAATCTCTATGCATAAATTATATATGTATATTGTCTTCATGTATAGTGACAAATTATTATAAACATGCTTATTGACTGTCTACCCATTTCACACTTTTAGGAAATTTCCCCACATGTGAAAATAAAACCTAAGAGTGTCATCTTTGACTTTCTGCTGCACCAGTCACTAAACCAATACTACACAGGGGAGAAGTGAGTTACTTACATACACATGTGCCCATATTGTATATAAGTATATACTATAAATGTATGCAACAAATGGTTCCCCACTGATATGGAAATAATAACTTCTTGTGCTTATATGAAAATACAAAGAATGTTTGAACAAAAGAAGATCTAGCTGACCCTCAAGTAACCTAAAGATAACATTTAAGCAAATTTTGACAACCTAAAATGGTTACAAGATCCCTTAATTTGCATTATTTTATACTCAGTGCCACATACTTGAGCACTTGATTTTTAAATTTTTAATTATGGTAACAGATGTTATTCAGACACTTAATAAGCATGTTCAGAAATATAAAGGCAGATGAGAGATATTCACTGAACTTGAGAGACTCATAGTCTAGGAAGAAAAACAGCCTAGAAACAAATAATTAAAACAATAACCACTGCAGCAACATAGCAGTACAATGCTAACATAACACAGGCAATGTACTGTGATGACATTAGAGAACTCAGCTTGAGAGGGGAAGTGGAGTGTGGGTAGAATTCCTGGAGAAATTGACAACAAAACTGATCTTTCAAGAGTAATTAAAAGGATAAAATGAGGTGACTGCAGAAGTTTCTGAGATACTAGATTATTGGCTAAATATTATTTAAGTAATTAATAATCACTTACTCTGGACCCAATATCGTTTTAATTAAATTAGGATAAGAATAACCATAGATATAGTCCTTGCCTATATGACAACTTATAATTAATTTAGGAGGTCAGATGTATATCCCAAACAAAATGCTAATAGTAGACAGCAAAATGCAGATTGCAATATATAGACAATGCATTCAATTGTTCGTTTAACAAATATTTGTTGTATATCTGCTATGTATATACCATATACTGTTTTGGTCCCTGGGAATATAACAATGAACAAGGATGTAAGGTCACTGGCCTCATGAAGGTCATATTCTAGTGGATGTTAATATGGGTTAGCATATGTAATATATGGGTTTAAAAAATAATCATTATCAATGTGTTTCAAGTAATAGCATCCCAAATCTTAACTCTCTGAAGCAAAGAATACAATATACAAATAGACGATGTCCTTAAACAAAAATACTGTCTATAGAAAGACTTAGCCAAACATACCAATAAAACATTTTCATGTCTTAAAATATTCTGGATGTCAGTTCAGAACTGCATTTTTATTAATAATCATAAGTTTTAGCTAGTATAAGATATTTATAGTAGATAGGATCTTGTTTTGTTACTAGGCTTGTTTTTGACCTGTTTACTTAACTTCCAACCAAGAAAAGACATCATTTGGCAAAAGCAAAACAACTTTTAGGAGTCCCCAAATTCTAGAACATTATATATATATATGTAAACTTAAGTATTTTAAATATACATTTTTGAGAACTTTTGAAATGTAGGAGACAGAAAACAGTTGAAAAGCACAGGATGTAGGCTAAACATTAGTCAATATATTTTTCTGTCATAAAAAAATAAGAGATAATAAGAAAGTGGCAAAGTTGTATTTATTGTTACTTACCCAGGATCCAGTCATTCTCAGGTATTTGGTATGGCTTGCTAATAATTATGAAAGAGCTAATAGGAGTTAATAGGAAAGTCAAACCCAAACACGTACTCAAGTGTTTCACCCAACAAAATTATGATGTTGGAGGGCTTATTATTATTCCACTCTTCCCTGTCTGAGAAGTCAGGATAATGTTATCAACAGACCCCATATGAATCAACAAATTATTATGGAAAATTGATCTCCGAATTAAATCCATTATGTGAAAATATTAGTGCCATAATAGTTCCAATATTTATGGTGACCTGCAAATCAATTGTCCTTTTTCGTACCTTGTGTCTCATCCTGTTCAGTTGCAAGACCAGAAAAGTTGAGGAATGAAGCTTGAGGTTTGTCCCATAAAGAAACTTCTAGTATTAACCAGAGCCTTGTGAAGAATATCTGAGACTCCGGTTTCCTAATCTTCATGGAAGGGAACAGATTAACATAACTATTATCTAGCCTCGTGTAGCATTGATGAAACACCATGTTTATTCTGCATCAAAAACTTTCCTGATAGTAATGCCATGAGTTGCATGGTAATCACTGTGCTTTGATCAATTATTTGCTGAATAAATGGACGAATTAATTTCACTTCCATACACAGTTTCTGCAGTGCATTGCTTCTTCCTATGGAAGCTACTTAGAATCAAATAGAAGTAATATAAATTGCAGTATTAAGCATACCAAATGGATACAGTAAAAAAGATTTCCATTTCAATTATCAAATTAAATATATCACATGAAGTTTTAGAATTTGGGGTGAAGAAAATCTCTAATTACGGGAAACTTAGGAATGCCTTTAGCAAGATCTCTGCTGAATGCATTTATTTGGTTTCTTGATCCTCCAACCAATCACATTAACCATGACAAAAGATATGCAAATTTAAATCGACAATAGCCAAGCCAAACTGCTCTGACTCATACCAATAGGGACATTTTCAGTCTATATTCAGCTTGATTTTCACACTTAAAAGAGTTGTAACCGGCATTATAATAGTTATTCTTGGCTATAACCTGAAAGCTATCCCATAATTATTGACCAAGAACAATGCAAACAACAATCAAATGTATTTCACAAAATCTATTAGCATATGAAATGTGTATGATTTAAGCCCAGCAGAATTGTGTTTACCCTGTCACTGCTGAAAAATTGCATAGCAACAAAAAATATGCATTACTATGTTTGAATTACTGTTTAGATTGTATGTTTTAAGGAAACAAAACATTACATTTTTGGTAGAATAGCTCATGCAGGACAATCTGGAACTAAATTTCCCTCCTCATCCCCCTCAAAGATTCCAGACTATAATGACTGAATTCTCATTAAAACCTATATGGATAGTAAATTGAGAATACTGACAAACTATTCAACTAAATTAATTTGTTTACATGGAAAGAAGTTTTGCCAAAGGAAAAAATCCAAATATCCGAATTATAAACTATTCCTGTAAGTAGAACCTAAAATTTAAGCAAAAAACAAACAAAAAAACCCTGTAGCATTCTGTTTGCTTTCTAGTCTTCTGCCTAACTTCTTATGGCCTATTATAGACCTGTAGTCTGTAATAGTAAGACTGACTACAATTCCAGATTTGGAAACTGTAGAACTACTAAGTTCCAGTTAGCATGTAACATAAAATAACAGCGATCTTAGTTCAGTCCCTAGTGGACAAAAGTAGAATAACCATTACTTGGCATGATTCAGCAGGCAGTGACCCAAGTGATTGTGACCACACAGGAACAAAAAAGTAACATTTGTCCTTTCCCTATCTCTTATCTACTTAAAGGGTTTGCTCAGTTAACAAACTAACTTAAGGAAGTTTGATTGTATTCCTATCTATATGCACCACGTGAATCTATTAGGAAATGTCCAGGAAGAGAAGCTTTTCACAAATGGGCACATTGCCTCCCTTCCTGTAGCACAGTCAGTTAATTACTTATCATCTGCTGCTTACCTGTTACACAGTTATACAGAGCAAAGACACTGCAGAAGTGTCTTCATGATTTAATAGACATATCTTCAGTGGAAACTTTTAAATGGTTTACAGATAAATAAATGAATAAACTGTTCAATATGATGTCTATAAATAGGGATTAAATGCATACTCAACGTTGACATTCATCAAGGGCGTGGATACTTAGTTTCCCCAGGTACTGTCTCTGAATTTACAATACCCCGAGAATTGTACTTGACTACTACATAGCCTATTACATGTCATGATCAGCCCAAATCTGCAGGTGCACGTATTCCTGAATAGCCAACATCGGCTCAATTTCTCCTCTTGTATTGGACAAACAACCCCGACCTGACAGTCAACATTAAAGTGTATCTTCTTGAACTTGTTTTCTGTCTCAACGACAGAAGAAACTATATGACAGAATCCAGCCCTCTACTATTCTACCACTTGCTGAAATTAACAGTTCCGTTTACTTACATACACAATTTCTCCAATTTGTATTTACTCTCAGTTCGTGTTAATTTTACTAAAGTTTAAAAAATAAGGACTTAGTGGTGATTTTCAATCCTAGCTGCACAAAAATTCCTGGTATAAAATCGATTTGATCCTAAATTATTACTGTCACTACAGTCACTGCCCCCCCCCCAATTGCTCAAGAAGTGCATGCTTTCTTTTTTAAAGTTGGGTTTTGACAGGCAGACTATCCAAGCTGAACTTCACAAAAGAGAAAACCAGAGATCTCATCAAATTTCCCAGTGCTGGAAACACAGACAAGGTCCCACCACACATCCATCCGTTTGCACAAGCCTGAATCCCCCCTGGCTAACCCAGGAAGTCAAACCCCAGAGAGTCCCTGCATTTGCAAACACTGCCCTCCCCCCGCCCCCCACGAGCAAGAGGTAAACACTCCAATGCCCCCCTAAGGAACTCCAAGTCAGTGGCAGTGCAAGAAAGGAAAGGGCTCCGTGCGATTAGAAACTGAAAGCAAACACTTACTTTTTGCAGCCACTGAGTATAATTTTCCATCACATGCTCCAGATGTTGGAGTTTCTGGGAAGAGAAATCCGGTTCCACGTGTGGAGCATCCCTCTGCAGAGCGTTCGTGTTGTACTGGTCTGTCGCACTCTCACGACAGTTCCCGTCGTGTTCTGGAAGAATGAAAGTGTAGGCACACTGCCCATGTTGAATCCGGTTATATCTTCTCCCACCGTTTTCTGGACTCCGGCGCTGGTTGCTGCACCCTATGTGAGTCAGAATGGCAGCGAGGAAAGCAAAGGAAAGGAAAACTGTCATTGTACTGCCAGCGCTCTCCTTCCGTGCCTCTCGCAAAACTCGCTCCTTTCTTCTGACCTTTACACTAGTTCTTTATTTCAGGTAAAACTGCTTGTTTGTTTGACTTTTTCTCCCTCCAAGAAAGCGTTTGAAGAAGAATCATAGAAAACTAGCCATTTGTTAGCTTTGCTCAAAAATGTTTTTTTTTTTTTAGATTTTACTGTAATGATAGTTTCCTTCGTTAAAACTTGAGATATTTATTGCATAGTAGCTGAGATTTATTGTTTCCTCTCCGTGTGATCGTTCAGCGTGGAGCTTGCCTGAATCAGCTGCGTGTACATATTCTAGACCCTTTCCCCTGCCCTATCTGCTGCAGATCTGCTATTTTCTCCCAGACCTCAGTGAGTTTTATTAAGGTTGCACATCCAAGCCAAGCTGGAAGCAGGCAGCCTTTCACAAGATGACTTGACAGGAATGCATGAGTGTGCCCCTATGCTAAGGATTGCTGAGGGCTGAGGGCGGCGGGATCGTCTTACAAATTGGCTAGATGCGCCTGACCTCGATCATGTATGGCCCTCCCGCCCCTTCCGCTGACAATTGCCTTGAGCCTTTAGCAGATTAAGGGAAAATCAATAAATAGAGCAGTCCACCTTAATACACTTTTTGGTGTGCTAGTTGACCTACTAAAATCTAGCAAACTAGCATTAGGTTTTTAAAGTTACTAGTATTTAACTGAGAAACCCTAAGAAGGAAAGTGGCTTTATGTCCAATGAAGTTATTTTTTATAGTAGATGATGAATCTGCATCATTATTAAATTTATTTTTTAAAAACATTGATTTTTGACTTTGAGGAAAAATAGGTTAAGAACCAGTTTTAGAGATGGTAGTTTTTCACTGTATTCACTTAGAGTTTTAGGAGTTGGAGAAGATTATCAGAGAGGATCAAATTAGCAAAAAAAATTGACATAATGTGTCACTCAAAGCAAAGTAGTATATGCATATTCAATAGAAATATCTAAGTACCTTTTGGGATATGGATCTTAAATAAACCTGGTGCCCTGGTCAGAATGTAGCCCTTCATGTTCTGTGTATATAAACTGAGTGACTTCCTTACAAAAACAATGTGGTTACAATTTAAAACAGTGGCCTGAGAATTATTAATTCCTGTGGCGCATCCTAATCATATATTCCACAGGGACCTCTTTGGTGTCACTATGGCTATCTTCAACACTGGTATGGAAGTTCTACATAAATCCTGCTGTGGCTGCATAGCAAACCATCTGAGAACCAGCATATATTAGGTTTGCCCATGGCTGGCCGGCAAAAAGCTGTATAGAAGACGTCTCTGTGCTTCTGTGAAGGAAGAAAGAAAAATTATCAGGAGGTGATTGCCCAAATGCAGCATTTAAACATTTGAACAAAGGGACCAATAAAATATAAAGAACAAGCGATAATGATAGAATTAAGGGGGCTGCTTTAAGATCTCTACTACATGTGTACAGAAAACATGAATTATGTTAGGGCTTTCAGCAGAAACTGGGAGGGATTTTAGGCAATAGAGCTCAACTTCAGTCACGGTGTGAAAACAGAAGCCACAGATAACATCTCCCGAGTCTGGGAATGGGAACAGGGCAGTAGGTGAAGGTCAGTAGTAGTGGTTAGAGATGGACATACAGGGAGAAGTTAGAGGCAATGTCAAAAAAAAATTCCAGAAAGAATGTGATTTACTGGGGGAAGAAAACCTTGCTGAGATTAATCAGTCCCCTTCACATCAAATAATAAATTTCTGATTAGCCTTCTCTTGTACTGCTGTGTATCTCCCCATTGGTTCACATGTCACTGCTGTATAACAATCATAATGACATGTATTAAGAGCTTAATATTTGCCAGGCTAAACACTGCTTGCCCTCTATCTCATTTAATCACTCCAACCCCATTTTACCAATAGGAAAACTGAGTCACAGAAAATCAAATGGGTCATAATTCACACAGCTAGCAGATGATGGTGCCAGCACGGTAACTCAGGCAAACTGACTGGGAGCCTCTGTTTCTCACCACCAGGCCAGCCTGTCTTTGAAAACTTCTGGGAGCAGTGAAAGCAACTTCAAAAGGGCTCCAGTTCATTGATTTAGAGTCCTAAAGCAGAGAAAATGATAGTACCTAGAAGAAAAAGGATTTTAAAAGGCAGTTTACACCTCCATAGCGATTTAATCCTTTCCCTACACGCACGCGCAAACACTCACACACACACACACACACACACACACACACACACACACACACACACAGTGACAGGTAACTCATGTACAGCCACAGGGAAGAAGTGGACTAGCAAAGCACAATTTGTCTAAAAACACTTTCTAACATAGCTTGATTTGAAATTATCCGTGGAAAGAAGAGAATCCAAAACTGACACCTAGAAATGTTTTGGTAAGAACTAAATACAGCAGAAATTGGCAAAAAATTTATGGATGAGTGGTGAGGTCTCTATTAAAGAACTCCTGTGTTTTTAAATAGCCCAGGCTATTAATCTGTTCTTCCATGTATGTGTCTATTGCGTCTATGTGTGCTCCATGTAAATTTTTCCAAACTGAATAAGTGAAAAAAAAAATATTCAATTTCCTGAGGCAAAAGTAGACAACTAAGAAAGGGAAGACTGAATGCAATTTGAAAAACTGTGTGTGTATGTTTGGGGTGGGGTGGTACCCGGAGAATAAAGAAGCAGAGAAAGAAAAAAACAGTGGCTGATTTATGTATTTTCCAGAAAAACAAACCAATCAAGAATTGTTAGTACTACTGGAAGTACTACTGTCAGTCTGGTAAAAAAAAGTCTGAAGATCAATTTTAAGGAATTAGAAAACACAGAGATGTGCAGAATTGACTCCTGTGTTTTTGGAATTCAAGTTGAGGAGACAGTAGGTACCGTGAAGGATTCTGACATACTAGAGATAATATGATCATGGGGCTGTGAATCTAACTGATAACAGCACTGTTGGTTGTTGCTGATTATTCAGAAATGGTGCACAATTCAGGGGACCTAAAATTAGAGAGTAATAGGCCTTTTTAAAAAAAAATTCTGCCACACGCACAAAAAAGGTTAAACTTTTCTAACGAACTAAATAATTCTATTCAATTAAATTCTGGGGTAGCTTAATCTTGAACGCTTTGTATTTTACTTGCATTATTAGAGCTCTGGGATAAGCAAGTATAGGGTTTAAGGTTCTGGTCTCATATCTACAAATATTCCTAGTAAATGTCCTGCTAGTTCAGAAATATCCCATAAGATCAAGATCTATTTAAACCAGAACTTAGTGATCTTAAATCTGTCCTAAGAACCAGTCTTTGTTACTTTTTGGTCAAGTTTTCCTGATTTCTCCAGGCCCAATAAGTGGTTCTTTCTATGAATTTCAATAACCTTCTCTTCACATCTCCCAAACAGCATTTCTCACATTGCTTTCTAATTGCTTTTTTTTTCTGTCTTTCTCTGAAGCTGTGGACTCCTAACGTGATCCCCTCTTTTTCATCCATTCCCCAGCATTCACTACTCACTTTGAAGGAATGAAAGAAAGAATAAGCAAATGAGTGAATGAACTAATTAATTAGTTAATTGGTGCAACTTCCTGATTTTCTATCTGGCTACTACATGACTGACCACAGTCATTGTATTTTTGGGGTGAGTTTGCCTAGAATCTGTAAGCATAAGGAACCAAGCATAAAGCCAAACTTATTCGAAAGAATAAATTAGACACAAGGACGAAGTACAATAATACATAGTATTATCTAACTCTTAACAAATCATTTCTCATTTAATGTTTACAGAACCCCATAATTATGTTATATATTATATAATACTATGTACTATATATTATTATTTCCATTTTGCAGATGATAAAACCGGTGAACATAGAGGTTAATTGCCCAAGGTCTATGATCTTTAAGTGGCAAAGCAGGAATTCGATCCTCAGTTTGTCTAAATCTGAGGCTCATGTTCACATCCTCCTAACCTATATTGCTTACAACAATGGCTCAGTGTTAGGAGACACGGAGAAAACATTTCTTAGAATTTAAGGGACAGGAACAACAAGGCAACTATAACTAAGATTGGTTTCCTCCTCCTGCCACCTATTCATAGATTTACGTTATAATCTTCCAGAACAGGGCTAATACTAAACCAGGATGTATCAGTATGGTTGTCTTGTCTGCTTACCAACAGCAAGTCTGATTGATCAAGTTAAACTTTAGAAACATAAATGATCAGTGTTATGTCACATTGCCTGTCAGATATCTTGATTATCACCCCTGCTCTAAAATAAAATTAAAGTCTACAAAATAAAGTAAAATTTATTTCTCAAAAACTCCATCAGGCAATGAGACACAAAAAAGTATTCCTCTGGTATTCGTACAACTACTTATAGGAGCAAAAGGAATGGGAAAGTATTCTGCTATCTCTATAATGAACCCAGTGTGTTTCAGTGTACTGCAGGTACCATATTACATGGCTCTGCTCTGGCACTTTTGGGGATCAAGACTATCATAAGGGCTATGGAAGTGACAGCTCTATCTAAAAGGAGGGCACTTGGCTGTAGTCCCTGGAAGCAGATCCAGGACCCCTTCACTCAACTATGTAGGACAGAAAGGTATCCAAAACAGATGGAAATAACACAGAAGGCTAAAACAACACACACACACACACACACACACACACACACACACACACACACACACAAAGAAGAAGAAGAAGAAGGAGGTTATCACATGATAACTGATTGCACTTCATGAGCACATGCTTGAGAACTTCCAGACTAACAGGGAGGATTTTGCAAAGAGCTAGAGACACTGCAGCAAGTGAGGTGAGGGCATTTAGGTACATAAGAAAAATAAAAATTATTGTTTAACTATTCCTTTGCCTTTCTATGAGAGAAATCCCTGGTAATTGGTGAGTGTCTTGCACGCTTAGTTTTTAACTATAGCTATGTAATTTGGAAACAGTTGAGACAGAATTAATTTGTTCTACCTAGGAAAGGAGGAAGGGAATTAAGAGTCTCAGAGAGAGATCTGGAAATGGGGGACTGGAGGTAGAGAGGCTTAGAGGTTCTGTGGGAGAAGGGTCAAAGAGAGAGAAGAGTTGTGGCTGTGTGGCCACGAGGACTTGGGAAGATGTATCGAGTAAGGAGGTTTAGAGTGAAAGGGTGTTTCCTGTGAGATAAAACCCCTCTTATCTTTTTCAGTAAAATATATTGCCATGGGCAAATGACTTCTTAAGAGTGAATGAGAAGAGCCATTTGTCTTTGCTCTGTGCGTGGAAGCAGCTAACATATGGATTACATAGACTTTTAATGTGATTTAAAGTTATTTGTTACTTGTTACTTTTTCACACTAGATCAGAGCCCCAAGGGCTAGGACTGTGTCTGTCATATTGATCACTCTATCCCCTTTTCCCTGCACAGAGGAAGCACTGGATAAATATTTGTCATTCAACTATCTGTCTGAAGGATTCCCTAACTTTAATTCTTGGTGATGAGATATGAAGACACAGGAGCATCATTTATTCCCTTGCAAGTTTTCTGGTGCTGGCCCCATGTAAACCCTAAAGATTTCACTTTCTCATGAGTCACATAAGGCATTCAGAGTCTATAGACTCCCAAGTGAATCCCAACAGTGGTAGAGGAATAATACCTAACACTCTCAGACAATTATGGGCATTGCCACAGTTGAAAAGCCATTCAAGAAACATCTCAGAAATACCTTCCAGTGTGAAATGAGTTGATAATTCTACAATGGAGATATCTTTTATAAATACACAAACCGGAAAAGAAAACAAACAGCTGGAGACTGTACCAAGCAGAAATACAGATGCCAACATTCCCCTCATACCGGAATGGAGAAAGATTGTCATCAGAGACCCAGTGAGATGAGATTTTATTAGGGGGAAAAGCATATAAACACTGCGTTTACTAACAGCCTTCTTCTTTCTTCTCTTTCTCCCTACAGAAGTCTTGATTCCTTGATGAGAGATAAATGCAAAGCTCTCTCTCTCTCTCTCTCTCTCTCTCAACTTTTCCAACTTCAGAAAAAACATGTATTTTACATGTTCTCAGAAACCCTCAAAAAGAACAAGTAATTTCAAGAAATGGCTGGAATTACCATCTGGTGCCTCATGGTACCCAATGGCTCATGGATAGTGATTAGTCCTTGTAGCCAAACTGATAAGTGGCTTTCACTGAACAATAACTCAATAATGTAGGACTTTCCGTTCAGAGGAGAAATTATGTTGTGATCACAGAGCTGTGACAACCTCTAGTCATCAGTAAACAAAAGGATCACTCACAAGCATTGCAAACTCAGATTCAAAAATTTTATGAAAATAAGATCCCTAGAGTTTTAAAAAATTGCTTATTTTTCTCTTTTAGTCTTATTTTTAAAAGCTGATAATCTAAGTTTACTTCAGATAAAATATTGTCTTATTTCTCTTCCCTCCTGCCAGATTGGATAGACTGTTCTGTAGTAGTTAAGGTGAGAGACAGACTGCTTTGTTTTTGTTTTGTTTTGTTTTGTTTTTTTAATTTCTTGTCTATGCTACTATGTGTTGGATGACATTGAAAATGACATTTAATGTTCTAAGTTCAGTTTTCTCATCTGTAAAATGAGGATTGTAATAAAGTACCAATTTAAAAGAGTGTTATGAAGATTGAATAAGATAATGAATTTAAAGTATTGAGCACAGTGTCTAGAGCATATCATGTCCTCTAAATGTTGGTTCTTGTTTCTAAATGTAAGTTCTTGTGCTCAAAATAATTGCTACTTTTTGCCTTGTTTAATTGAAGTTTATGAGTATGCTTACCTAATTTCATTCCTTATCATTTTCCATCCCTAAATGTTTAAACTTATTTCTGAACCTCTTAAAAATCAAATTTAAGAAGCACATTTTAAAGTGAGAGAATGTCAATGTTCACAATGATATTCAGGTAAATAGCTCTGGTTTCTTGAAGACAGGGACTTCCATGTTCTTCCTCACTGCTGCATTCCCTCAGCACCTGAAACAGTGCCTGGCACATAATAGGTGCTCAAAAAACATTTGTTGACCAAATGAAACCGACTGGGAAAAATTTAGCAAGAATGAACTACTCTGGCACTGAAAAAATAGAAATATTCAGAAGGGCTATGTAAACCAATCACATTTGGTAAGTGAGAATTATATGCCCTGGGAGCCATGGGAACAATGTGGATACCATTTATGTCTTCACCACCATGACTTGTTATCTAATTCATTTCCGGCCAATTTAACTAGGTGACCTTATTTTCAAGAACCCCTTTTATGACTAGACTTGTGGCCTATATTATTTCATTCTGTTTCCTGGGAGATAATGTTTGCCTCTGATACAACAAAAACTAACTAAAACACTCTACTATTAATCTTATAAAAAGTAGGCAATTTGGTATGACTTGTGCATAAAGAAAGGAAACCTTATTTTTTTCTATTTTTTTACAAAGAAAATTGCACTCTCCTCTGGCTCTAATCAGATTATGAATTTGGCAATTAAATAAGAAAATAACTTCCAGTAACATATAAAACACTACAAAACCTGACTGTTTTAACCAAGTTCTTAGTTCATACATTAACTGGCAAAGACCAGTTTTTTTCATGATTTTCTTAAACAAAGAACCCACAAAGTCTGAAAAGTTTATGTTTTCTTTTCCACCGAATACATATCTTGGTTCTTTTCTCTTTATCTTTCTCTTTTAATCAGCAAAAAATCTTTAAAGGGAGAATCATGGCCACTAAAGAAAGGCTAAAATAGAAGACAACCATCACTAAAAAATTTGAAAAGCACGCCATTGCCATGTTGCTCCCCATAGTTAAATCTTTTTTTCTACTTGTAATACACATGGATCACTTTTAGCTCTAGAGGCACGGAGTATCCTAAATATTTTACAAAATGTTTCCCAAATGTGTCTCGTATTCATACTATTTTCATGGTATTTGCCATGCCCCTTGTACTACTGTATACCCAAATAGTTTCCTTAACACAATTTTAAACCTTCTACATATCTTAGATTTACCCTAAATGATAGTATCTGGAAAACCAAGTATTTATGTTTGTATATTATATTATTTATCATATAATTTAAATAAGTGAGAATTACATCCCCTTAATATTCATACATAATATGAAAATGAATACATGTTCATGCCCTATCCACCAAATATTCTATGTCCCCGTGGAACATGTACAACACTTCGGGAAACATTTCTTAGTGCTACCAAGAGTAGAGTCCTCCTTTTTTGCAAATTGAATGAAACAATGCCTTCTGTCAATGTATCTATGGTTGCAGTTGCAGTTCTTCAAGATAGTTTGCATCATGTCCTATGTGTCCGGGGACTGTTTCCATTCTGTGGTCAATTCGGAAATACACAGAATGCTTTTGAAACAGATGCTTCTGCACTTATGTTGCAGAGGGCATATGAAGAACTTCCCTAGGCACCAGAGAAGTCATGGTCAGGATTGGCAGGAACCCTATTTGCAATGCTGTCTACTAACAGAAATGCCCAACTGAAGGTCTAGAGTGAAACTAATGATTGACCAGGAATTTCAATAACTCTTCTCTTGATTCTGGCAATGGAAAGAGTGAAGTTATTTAGTGTCTGAAGAGTAAATCTTCACTCCTTTTTAGTCTTGCATTTGGAAGAGTTTTGGGGAAATAGTCTCAAGAGTTGTTTTCCCCTTGGAGAATTTGCATTCCTTCCTGACATCCCTCAAAAAGCCATAAAAAACATCAATTCAAAGAGGAAAGGATAGTTAATATTTAAAGGAACAATTAGAAATCAATTACCCTCAGTTTAATGACAGCTACCATTTATTGTACCTATGATATGTCCAGGGCTATGTTAATCACTGTACCTGCATGATCTCATCTACTGCCATCATCACAACAACCTGATATATAGAAGCTCTTCTTATCACCGTCTTAAAAAGAAAAATAAAACAGATTTAGAGAAATTTCAGGAAGGACTCAAACCCAGGGTCTTCATTTAGATTCCCAGAGTAATTATCTTCCTGATTTTAGTACTTTTTTTTAATCCAATAAGAAGCTCCGAACTTAATAGCCAACTAGATTAAAGGAAAGTTGTAAGAATTTAAAGCAAAAATTGTCCAACAATTGTTATATGCCAATTGTTTTACATACATTATCAAATTTAACCCTTAAAACAGTCATATCATACCCATTTCACAGAAAACTATAAAAATAAGGAACTTGCCTAAGATTACATAGAAAAAATGTTATATTAAGCAGGTCACCTGACTCAAGGGTCAAATCATCTTAATTAATATGCTAAGGAAAATTATTTAAAGTAGGTGGAAAAAATGTTCAATATAGTTATATGGAGGACTAGAACCTTCTATATCTTCATCTTCACTGAATACAAAGGTCAGGATTAATCCATTGTTCTCAGTGTGATCCAGGTGGGCAGTATCAGTAACCTGGGATTTTGTTTGCAATGTAAAATCTGGGGTTCACTCAGGTCTGCCTGAAAGTGGAGTACAGACTTGCAGGTGATTCTGATGCAGGTTAAATTTAGAAAAGAGGTTTGACTCATTACTTCCTAACCCTAGCAGCACCCTAGGATCCCTTGGGAGCCTTATACAGTTCTATACAATAGACACTGCTCTGGATATCAGACATTCAGCAGTGAATTAAAAAGACAAACTTGACATCATACAGTTTACATTCTAACAATAGGAGAGAGAAAAACAAACTAAATTATTAGTATATGCCATGCTGTATATTATATGGTGATTAATGTTATTTTTAAAATTAAACAGGGAAGTAAAACAAGAGGTATTGTAGTGGTATTGAATTTAAATAGGATTGTCAGTAAAGACCTCACCAAAAGGTAGTGTTTGAGCAAGAATTTAAGGAAGTAAGTCAGCTAGGCAGAATAATGCTTTCTGCTCCCCCCAAAATGTCTACATCCTAATCCCTAGTACCTGTGAATATGTTACTTTCATGGTAAACAGAACTTTTCAGATATGATTAAGGTTACTAAGATGAAGATGAAAAGATTATCTAGGCAGGCACAATCTAATCACAATCCTTACAATCAGTCCACCTTTTTCAGATCAGGTTAGAGGGAGCTGTCCCTTAGGAAGAAGGGCTGGATAGATATAATTTTGTTCACTTTGAATATTGAGGAAGAGTACCACAAGCCAGTGTACATGGGTGGTCGCTAGAAGTGAAAATTGAGGAAGTGGGTCCCCCAGAGCCTCCAGAAAAGACCATAGACCCAACAATTTAATTTTAGACCAAAGAGACCTGCATCTGATTTCTGGTCTATAAAACTGTAAAATGATAAATTTGTGTTTCTTTAAACTACTAAGTTTGTGCTAAATTGTTACAACAGCAATAGGAGACTGACTACACAGTGAAGGAATGCCTTGCTTGTTCAAGGAGCAGTAGAGAGGCCACTGAATCTGGAGAAGGGTAGTAACAGAAGATGAAGGCAGGATGCAGTGGTAGAGGTGAAAGCTTGTGGAAGACCTTGATAGCCAGTGGAACAACATTAGTTTCTACCCTGAGATGGAAAGCCACTATGGTATTTTGAGCAGAGAGGTGGCATTTCCTATTTGTAACTTAAAAGGATGCCTCTACTTGCTCTGTCAAGGGAAAAGAACAAAAGCCTAGAATCCAGCAAGGAGCCTCAGATGAAAGATGGTGATGATTAACAAGGGCAATGGCTGTAATGATCAGAAGCGGTCAGGTAAATATTTTGAATGGGGACCAAGAAAATTTCTGGTGACATGTGTGTAGGCTTGAGGGATGTCTTAAGGTTTTGGCCTAAGCAAATGGAAAGTTCAGTTTGGCTAGCTGAATGGAAAAGACTGTGGGAGGACAGTTTGGGAAAGAAAGAAACATGCTACTTTTGAGATACATATTGAAGAGCTAGGTTGTAAGTGGTTGGATATATGACTCTGCAGTTCAGTGGAATGGTCCATAACAGAAAGACACATTTGGAGATTGTCAGGGAGTGTATAGAAGATACTGGAAGCTGTGAGAGTGGAGGCCATCATCACCAAGGAAACAAGAGTGGATAGGGAGGAGGAAAGTTCAACAACTGAGCTTGAAGGGCACTAGTTAAGAAATTAAGAAAATGGAGAGAAATCAGCAAGGGATCCTGGAGAGGAGCAGCCAGTGAGGTGGGAATAAACTAGAAAGTTGTGTGTCCTGGAAACCTAGGAAAGCATATGTTTCAAGGGAAAAGGTGACCAACTATGTCAAATGTAGCTTTTAGATTAAGTAAGATCAACATGGAGGTAGTAGCTGCAACTTGAAAGTAGCAGTTTCAGAAAAATAGTAGGTGTGTGGAGTGCTTGTCTTCACTAGAGTTGATTTATAAAGGATTGGATGACAAGGAATTGGCATGATCTAGTGAATGATGACCATCTTCTCAAAGAGATTTGTCATAAATAGCAACTTTGGTCTCAGAAAAGGAGGCCCCTACAAAAAGCACTTGAAAAGATTTTGCACTGCATTTTCTGCTAACTTTATGGGAAAATGAGGACACAAGATTTAAACCCATAATTCTGGTATTGAAACGTGCTAACCTGGATACATTGACCTCATAGATATTGGCTTTGGACTTATTTTTATACCTTGCTATGCCAGTAGAGTTACTGAAACAATATCTTTGTATTTGCCAATAAACTATCTTAAAGTATCCTAAACTCTCTTGCACAAATAAGCAAGTATTACTCTAAGAATTATGCTGCCAGAAAAGAAGTCCAACTATAGACACATGAATGCAATATAACTCTTTTACTTGGCTTGATAATTTTTAAAAAACTGAATTATTTTTTATGGCAATATCTTTGTATTTTCCTATTAAGGGGGGCAGTGACTATAGGCAGGAGATTTATTCTTAGAGAGGTATACATATTGTTGGTTTCATTTTTTGCCCTGTAAGTATTGTGGATCCCCCCCACCCTTTGTCCACTTATAGGAGAAGACCTCTTGATTGGTATAAAATGACTTGGCAACATCTTTAGAAACAAAAGAAAAATGCTGCTGTTTGAGGTTATTTTTGCGATGATATCTATAAAATTATTATTTTCTCTTGGCTTATACATGGCTTTTCTTAATATTATTCCCTTTATGTGGAAGATAATCACATCTCTTTCTCAATTCTTTCATTCAAATGTGGCATAAAATGATACTGATGAGTAGCTTGAGTAAATCAAAGTTTATTTGACCTATAAAGCATGGTAAAGAGGAAACACTATTGGACTTTGCATACTAAACTGGCTTCCAAAAATGTTCGCAAATACTTAGATAAATTTTACCAATGAACAAGGTGACATCTCAAATTGGTGGGCAAAAAAAAAAAAAAAAAAATGTTGTAAATTAAATGGGGTGTTTGAACAACTGGGTTTTCCTGGAATATTTGGAAAAAATAAAGTTGACTTCATACATTACACTGTACACCAAAATAAACTCAATATCAACTGAAGTTTTACATGTAAAAATAAATTACTTGAAGAACACAGATTAATTTCTTTATATTCTTAGATTACACCCCAATTGTCCCATCCCAGGAAGCCAGACTGATGCAGGGGCCAGGAACAAGCCACATACCAGAAAGGTTCCTAGAATTCATATCCACACACCTCTTCTTACACAGCACAGAGCTGTAGCTTCTCCTGCTCCCAAATGTTCCCTTATACGAGTGAAAACCCCACCCAGGAAGTTGGGACTAGTAGACCCAGGAAATCCTGTAATAATTTCTTGCAATAGCTCGAATAGTGTGTTCTTCAGGCCTCCTGTACCTGCTCTCATAAGGAAGTGATGTCTATTATTCCTCCACCCTTATGTATGGTCAGCTGTGAAGGGGCTTAGTACCCCACCTCATCACCCTCCCCAGTCTGATTCACCTCCTTCCTTTCACACGTGGGCAGTCTGATGTCCCTGCAGATGAACCCAGGGCTCCCTGTTTTTGTCCTAAAATGTCACCAACTTGTTAAGTCTACAGACACAATCTCACGATTCAATTTTTCATTTAAAAAAAAAAGGCTCTGGAGTAGCTACCAATACTGTAGAACTTCCCTGAGATCCCTGTTAAGGAACATTATTGTTCCAGAACAATAATCTCCTGCCTCAGTTGATAAGTGTAAGATTTTTTAAAAGACCAAACATTCCTCTAAAACTATTATTTTAATTTAGTTAGTTTTAAGTATAGCAGCCATGTTACACTCTGAGATGGACTATAAGCGGAGTGGAAATGTCCCTCAAATTTGGGTATATACAGGGCTGGGGGGAGACCCAACCAAACCTGGAATATATTTATTAAAAATTGTGTATTTTGTTCCAGTGGAATTCTACGAAACATACACAGAAAAGCTGATACCAATCCTACTGAAAGCATTCCAGGCGATCGAGATAGATGGAACTCTCCTCAAATCATTTTATGAAGCTAATATCACATTGATACCCAAACCGGGTAAAGATCCAACAAAGAAAGAGAACTACAGGCCAATTTCCCTGATGAACAAAGAGTAAAAATTCACAACAAGATCTTAGCAAATCAGGTTCAAAACACATCTCAAAAATCATCCACCATGACCAAGCAGGCTTTATCCCTGGGATGCAGGGCTGGTTCAACATCCACAATACCATAAATGTAATTAAACACATCAACAGATATAAAAACAAGAACCACATGTTTATACCAATAGATGCAGAAAAAGCTTTCGATTAAAATTTAGTATCCCTTTCTTGATAAAAACCCTTGCACATCTAGGTATAAAGGGAACATACCTTAAAACAGTAAGAGCCATCTATGATAAACCCACAGCCAACATATTGCTAAACAGACAGAAATTGGAACCATTTCCCGTGAAAACCAGAACAAGACAAGGATGCCCACTCTTACCCTTCCTATTCAGCATAGTATTGGAAGTCCTAGCTACAGCAATCAGACAAGAGGAGAAAATCAGGGATATCCAAATAGGCAAAGAGAAAGGTAAATTATTCCTCTTTGCAGATGACATGATTCTATAACTTGAAAACCCAAGAGAATCTGTCAAAAACCTCCTTGCACTGATAAAGAACTTTGGCATAGTCTCAGGTATAAAATAAATGTGCAAAAGTCAGTCTCATTCCTATACACCATCAATAAACAAACAAAAACCCAAATAAAAAGCACAATCCCATTCACAATCACCACAAGAAAATGAAATACCTTGGCATCTTCTTAACCAGAGAAGTCAAAGACTTTTATAACGAAAACTACACAAACATATGGAAAAATATTCCATGCTCATGGATTGGAAGAATCAACATTGCTAAGATGTCCATCCTACCCATGGCAATCTACAGATTTAATGCAATACCCATTAAATTACCAACATCATTCTTCTCACACCTGGAAACAACAATACAGAAATTCATATGGAAACAAAAAACCACAAATCTCCAAAACAATCCCCAGCAAAAGAAACAAAGTGGGAGGTATCATACTTCCAGACTTCAAACTTTACTATAAGGCTATAATAATCAAAATAGCCTGGTATTGGTACTAGAACAGCACATAGACCAATGGAACAGGATAGAGATTCTGGAAGCAAAACCTCAATTTCTCAACCAACTCATTTTTGACAAAGCCTCCACCAACAACCACTGGAGAGAGCACAACCTATTTAGTAAATGGTGCTGGGAAAACTGACCGGCTACATGCAGAAGATTGAAACAGAACCCATACCTATCACTAAACACAAAAATCAATGCTAAATGGATCAAAGAACTAAACATAAAACCTCAAACTAAGAATCTTAGAAAACGCGGAGAACACTCTTACAGAAATTGGAATAGGCAACCAATTCCTGATCAAAACCCCAAAAGCCCATTTCATAGGAGATTAAATAGACAAGTGGAACCTCATCAAACTGAAAAGCTTCTGCAAAGCAAAATAAGCCATCAGGAAAGCAGGAACACAGCCCATAGAAAAGTTATTTGCCAACTGTATATCTGACAAAGGCCTAACATCCAGGATTTACAAGAAACTCAAATGTGCCAAAAGGAAAAAAACAAGTAGCCCCATTAAAAAGTAGCCAAAATATATTAATAGATACTTCTCAAAAGAAGGCATACAAGCAGCCAACAGATACATGAAAAAATGCTCAGCCTCACTAATCATCAAAGAAATTCAAATCAAAACCACACTGAGACACCACCTAACTCCTGTCAGGATGGCCATCATTGATAACAAAAAACAACGGATGCTGGTGAGGATGTGGAGAAAAGGGAACGCTTCTACACTGTTGGTGGGAATGTAAACTATTACAACCTCTGTGGAAAACAGTGTGACGATTCTTAAAAGATCTAAAAATCAATCTTCCATACGACTCAGCATCTCCCTTCTGGGAATATACCCAGAAGAACTCAAATCACTCTGTTAAAAAGAAACTTGCACATTCATGTTTATTACAGCATTATTCACAATAGCAAAAACATAGAACCAACCATGCTGCCCATTGAAAGAAGACTGGATAAAATAAATATGGTACATATACATGATGGAGTATTACACAGCCATAAAGGACAAAATTATGGACTTCACAGCAACTTTGATGAATTTATAGACTATCATACTTAGTGACCTATCACAGAAACAAAAAACCAAGTATCACATGGTCTCACTCATAAGTAGACCCTAAACATTAATCGTAATACTATAAGAAAGGGAATGGCAATAGTAGGACACTGATAGGGGAAGGTGAAGCACATAACATTAATAAGGGTACCAGATCTCAAACCAGGGTAAGTGGGGACAAAGGGAGGCCCAAACTTTACCTGTATGATGACCACTTATCTACCTAATCTTGAATTGTACCCCACATCTTTAAAATAAATGTATTTTTAAATTGTGTATTTATTCTTACATGCTTAAATTTCTGTCACCTGCAAAGTACTCTCCATTTGATGCAATACGCCTATCTAGATGCTTTTTGCACTGCTCAAAACAGTCTTTTGAACTCATCAATTTTAATATCTTTTAGTGTTTCTGACATTTTTTGTTTTACCTCTTCCACATCAGCAAAATGTTTCCCTTTGAGGACTTTTTATCTGGGGGGAAAAAAGAGTCACTTGGGATGAGATAGGGTGAATAGGGAATGTGAAGCATGGGTGTCATGCCATTTTTGGTCAGAAACTGCTGAACATTCAGTGTAGTGTGGGCAGGTATGCTTGTAAATCACGCATCATGAAATGGGCAAATGGGTTGAAAGAATCTCAGCAACAACAAAAAGAATCACTGAAATCTCTCACAACAATGCTAGGTAGCACACTGATGACAATGGGTTCCTAGGACACTTATCTAGTCCTTACCTGTACTACAAGGGGTACTGCTCTAAAAAATATCTGGTTTTTTGGGGTCCCCCTCATATACTGCTACATAATTTGCCCATTCATGGGATCAGAGGGGAAGAAAACAAAATGTGTATTAAAAAAATTGAGTGACAAGCACACTTAAAGTTCAGACTTCTTCATCACTGTACCATGCATTCATTAACCAAAAATTACTTGTACCCCTAAAGCTATTGAAATAAAAAACTATTGCCTGAGCCTGCAGGTTTGAGACCAGCCTGGGCAACTTAGTGAGACCTTGTCTCTACAATAAATAAAAAATTAGCCAGGCATGGTAGCACATGTCTGTAGTTCCAGCTACTTGTAAGGCTGAGGCGGAAGGATCACTGGAGCCCAGCAGGTCGACGCTGGGGTGGCTGTGAGTGTGCCACTGCACTCCAGCCTGGGTGACAGAGTGAGACTCCAATTAAAAAAAAAAAAGAAAGCTATTTAAAAATGTTACAAATTTTTTTTTAAAGTACAATTAAGAAATTAAAAATAAATAAAAGCAAGAGTATAAAGTTTTAGCATCAAAATTATTCATGTCAATCTCCAAAGGGAAAGCTTATAAAAACCATAAGATAAATGTATTTCTAAACAGCAGAACTAAAAGAAATGCGTACATTACTTTGGTGAGTTCTGTATTATAAAGAGCAAAAGCATGGATACTCACCTTACTAGACTGCCGTGGAAAGATAATGCACGCATCTCTAATACCAGTGGAATGTGCTGTATCAAAATAAGGCTTCCAGGTTCAGCAATAACTGGAAATTTATAAATGTACTGCAATCTGCTGAATTACTTTTTGCTTATCTTGAGCTCAATTTGGTAGAAAAGTTAAAAGTTTTTCATGTATACCCAAAGTCCACACAAAGAATTGAAGCCCTAGAATTACTGTGGTTTCACAACAAAGTTTCAACAACTTCCATGGAATGTTTCTAGATGACATTGGAAATTGTTTGTTATAAACACTTCTTACGCTTCTTGTCTTCTACTCAGCTAAAAAGATTTCTTTTCTTTCTGATCTTTAGCCACTACTGAAGTGTTAACCTATCCGTCCTTGTCCCACTTCCTGGACACCATGTCCTGTAACTTTATGCTTCAACCTCAGCATAACAGCTGTTCTCATGGTTTTGGCTGGGGCTGTTGCATTTACCCACCAAAAGAAGCAGACTTTTGGCTCCTAGTACCTATTGTATGCCTGCTACACCTGGCTGCCAGCCTTTTGACAGGTTGCTTATATCAATTTTATTAGGAAAAAGGTCTTAAGGGAGATTAGTCCTACATAGATGGACTGCTTAATGCTACTGACATCTTCTTACCCAGAGAGCAAATATGGCTGCCCTGATCTCCAAATCTCATGCTCATGACTTTGAAATGGGTCAATTTTCTACAAATAGCTATGATGTATTGGTGATAGAGAATAATGTAACGGACACTGGAGACTCAGAAGGAGGAAGAAAGGGGCAGAGGGAAGAAAAATCACCTATTATGTGAAATGAACACAGGTGGGGATGGTGGTGTAAACTTAAAACCCAGACTTCTTCTCCACTATACAGTGCAACTGTGTAACCAAAAATTATTTGTACCCCCTAAAGCTATTGAAATCAAGAAAAAAAAAATTAAACTCATGACATTGTAGAGAATTTGCAATCCAAAGTAGAGGCTCATGATTTCTGTATAATTAGTCTAGGATTTGAATAGTTATTAAATTTTAAAAAATTCTGAAAAGAAAGGTTTCCTAATTTTATTGGAGTCATCATAGGGCCTCAAAAATACTGGATCATTTATAAATAAGGTATATTTAAAAATCGTGCTATTTTGGAGTTGTATGATCTAAATACATTCCTTTATTTTGCAGATAAGAAAGCCATGGTTCAAGCATCTGTCCCAGGTTATGCTGGTATTAAACCGGAAGCTTGTTGACTCACTCTCATGGTATTTTCAACATACTTTTTCTAATTTGTATCCTGAAAGACAGGCTCCACATTAGGTTATTCAACCACCAAAAGAAAATATTACTTTTTACTTTAAATCTTCACTTCTAAAATCTATTTGGAAAATTTTTTTCTCCCTTCTCTTTTTTCACATTCTTACCCAATTTTCATAAAAAATATCTTTCAGTCCCATGATAAGGTTATTTGACACTTGGAAGAGAGTTGGAGATCTTCCAACATGGCAAACCCAATAAGGCAGGTCTATAAATAATCATGGCCATAAAAACTGTACTACTATTTGCCCAGGACCAGACCAAAAAAAAAAATGCTACTGACATCTTCTTACCCAGAGAGCAAATATGGCAAAAAAGCCAGAAAATACAGATGATTCTAGGCAAGGAAAAAAGGCAGAATGATCTGTTATTCTGTTCACATTGCTCTATACATGAGGTATGTGTGTGGGGCGGGGAGGGTGTTTGGAGGGAAAGATGGTGACTCTAATTTTAACCATTAGTACTATGTTTGTAATCTGTCACCTGAACAATTGATACCCATTAAAGGTCATGAAGAATTCACAGACTCTGTGTTTTTAAAGACCTGGGTTCAAATCTTGCCCTGACAATTAGCTACCATGTGCTTTGGGAAAGGTTATTCTTTGCTCCAAACTTGGGTTTCTTCTTCTGTGACAGAAGAGTATCAGTATCTTCCTCCCAGGAATTATTGTGAGGCTGAAATGAGATCACACAAGCAGAGCACCTGGTATTCATAGAGGCCAAATTAGTGCAGTTTTCATTTGTTTTTATAAAGTAAGACTGTATTAATAAATAGGAGGAAAATGCAAACAGTACCGAGTAAATCAGAGTGTTGGTTTTGTTTCTTTGCAGACTAGTGATGTTTAAAAAGTCTTTCCAAGAATACTATAAATTTCCCCAAACTCCAAGCACAGTGGAATTATTCCTAATGCCATTTGAAAGTTCACTGGGTTTGAGAAACTGTATCTGGGGAAGCCATGTTTGACACGAAAGTCTTGTGAAATAATTTTTGGTTTGGTTTCCTTTTGACTCCCTGAGTTTTACCTATTTTCCTTGTCTCTCTTCCCTCTTCTCCTTCTTCTTTTTTTCTTCTTCCTAGCACTGCACTGATAACTTGCTGGGCAAAACTCCAGTTTTTCTTTTTAATAATAACATATCTCCTGCTACAACAGGTTTACTGAGAACTGGAGTTGGATGAGACGGAATAGAGGAGAGCACTGCATTCACACACACACACCCCCAACCCTCCCAGTCCCAAGACCATCTGTCAGTAACCTTTCTTGTGACCTTCCTTTCCCTTCTGGCTTGACCTGTTCTTCTGTTCAGGAAGAGGGTGGAAGGGCACTAGGTGGAGCCAGGCTAATTGCACTAGGAAATCTACCAGCAATGCAGGGATGTTGGGGAAAACATAGAAAGAAAAAAATAGATGCACGAAAGAGAAACGGCTGCCAAAAATTGAGGTTGAATCTCAATGGATTTATTTTGAGCATCTTGCTTTGCATGTAAATATGAAGCCAAACAAATCTTGAAGCCAGCCTGTTTAGACCAAGTTGACATTTCAGTGGAAACTCAAGCTGTGCCTCTGTGATGTCAAAAAATCTAGATAAAACGCTAAAAACTGTGTTGATAAACAAATACATGTTAAGCCTATTATCCCAGTCCAGCCCTGTGCCCATGCACTGATGAGGGGGAAAGATACGTAAAACAAGAGTCTTTCTCTTCAAAGAACTCACAGTATGGCAGTAGAGATTCATAATAATAACATTCTGACTAAAATATCAGCATACCACCACACAGCAGATCATCTCCCTATTATTTTCTTTATATCCCTTATCAACTATCTCTAACTCTATTTTTCTATCTATTCATCTTTCAATCTATATCTACATCTCTACCTCTATCTTTATGTCTATCCCTATCAATCTATTTCTATGTATCAAGAAAGAGATTGTTTATTTTCTTAGTTATGTTCTTCCCTTTAGAATGTAGCTCCATGAAAATAAGGGCTTGGCTTTAGTCACTGCTGGTCCAAGAATTCTGTCTGACATATAGTTGGCACTCAATAAATGGCTTTTTAAAGGAAATAATGATATAGAACAATTTTATTTTATTTTTATTTTTTTGCAGGGGTAGGGGCAGGGTCACACTCTGACACCCAGGCTGGAGTACAGTGGTGTGACCTTGGCTCACTGCAACCTCAACTTCCTGGACTCAAGTGATCCTTCCACTTCAGCTCCTGACTGGCTGGGACTATGGGTGCATGCCACCATACCCAACTACTTTTTAAATTTTTTGTAGAGATGAGATCTCATTATGTTGCCTAGGCTGTTCTCAAACTCCCAGGCTCAAGCAGTTCTCTTGCCTTGGCCCCTCACAATGCTGGGATTATAGGTGTGAGCCTCCACCCCTGAAAGCAATAAGATATTAACAAGAAAAATCAGAAAATCTCTGTGAAGAAAAGACATCTTTTGCTGAACCATAAAGGACAGGCAGAATATTGACATAGCAGGTCCTTAAGACACCAGAACTGGAATAGTCTAGCGCAAATAATGTGGGGGAAATATTCCCACTTTCTCTAAAAGAATGGGACACTCATGACTGGCTGCTTGAATTTGAGTAGATATAATATTAGAATTATTTCCTCAATTCATAGAAGTTAACATCATTCAAACTTGGCCTTCAACTATTTATCTTTTTAGAAGTCTACAAATCAGGGCCTTCATTCCAGGAGTAAGTAGATCTTTATTGTTCAACAGAATAACTAAAACTCAAACTATAGGGAGCTTAGAAGAGGAGTAGCTGTTGTAGATGCCTACCTTGTCCTCTGGTTTAAAATGTGGCCTCTGATTCCTTTTGTTCTTCATGCTTTAAGGTTCACTTGCAATGATACTCACTGTACACTTTCCTTTCCTCTCTTTTCACTAAAACCAATCTCGTGTTTAGTTGATTAAAAAGAAACAAACTCTGAAGCTAGAAGCCCTGTCTTTTGTATGTTCTACTGCCCACATGACTTCCCTCACATAGGAGGTCACAAACCCAATCCCAATTGGTGACCTGGGATCCTTGGCAGAGGTTTTGATCTAGCAGAAGCTGTATCCAAGCAAGTTAATTCTGAAGGCAGCAGCTGATCATTGCTGAAGAAATTCATGAGTTTATTAAGGAGCTCAAAATTAGAAACCAAGAATCATAGTCATTTCTTAATTAAGCAGGAGATTTCAGAAATAAAGCACTCATATTATTTCCATCTTGAAGCACGCTGGCTACTATTAGTTAAAGATGTGTAAAGTGTCTAGCTATGTGCAGTCATCCCTATTACAGACAGTAAGGTCTAGGCTTATTTTGAACTATGTTAAAAATCTATAATAGCAATAAATAACATGGGTAACAGTGGACTATAGATAGAAATAAAGTTCAGTTAATCCTGACCTTGGATCATTTGAGCACATTACAGAACAAACACACCTTCTCAGTTATCTTGCAGCTCAAATAGTTTGGTACTAATCTGGTGAGGTAGTCATTTTTGTATAAATAAACACTTGTTTGGCAGTATGAATTTTCCTGCTGGTAAAAATATGATGGCATTTTACAGCATTTCATTTCTCTTTTTGAGCTTCTCTTTTCCCCGCCATCTCTTAATTCAAAGGTTCATCTTTGCCCTGAATTCTTATATTATACAGTTTTCCTGACTTGCCTATAGACAATTTGCCAATGCAAAATTAGCCCAAATGCAATTTCCTAAATGGCTACTTCTCTGAAAGCAATTCTCTGAAAAGAATGGGATGGCTTTTTGTAAATTGCTTCTTGGTAAAATTGTTGATGTTCCTCTCTTGATAAGTAATCTTATCACTCAGAGGGATTAAGCTACCACTGTGTACTCATGCCTCCCACATCTGTATCACTTAAATACTCAACTTGTATGTTCCATAGACACTTTAAAATTGATATGCCTGAAAAATCTTCCTCTCAGTTCTTTGTTTCAAATTGTTCCTCTAATATTTTAAATCATATTTGATGAAAATCATACTTGTCACACTTTCCTAAGTCAGAAAACTGAGTCATAGATTCATTTATCTCCTCACCTTGCATATCCAATCAATTGCTACCTGCTGATTTTAACCTCCTCATTAAGTAGGAGAATAAAATCTGTCAGATTTGTGTTTCCCATGGGTTTCTAAATACTTCCCAATCAATCACATTTCTCTTTATCACTGCTGTCCACAGATGAAGGTCAAGACTTCCCCATTTCTCCCTAGGCTGCCCCAGAACTATTACAATGATTAATCTGCTTCTATCTAATTTTTTACCAAGTACAATCTTCCTCTACTCTGCTACCAGAATGAACTACTCTCCTATGCTGAAAATTGTTCAAAGACTCCCTGTTGTCTACAGCAGACATCCTCAAAAGCATGTTCAATGAAACACAAATCTTGCAAGATGAACTGTGTTTGAATATGTTGAGAAAGTATTACATACTATATCCCTTGCAAAATCACAAAGGTCACTGACGTAGCAAAGATCCTGAAAAGACTTAAAATAAGGAAATCTGCCTAACATTGTTGTGATGAACTGATGTTTGCATCCCCTGAAGCCCTATTAAAACTATTTGGAGGCGGAGCCTTCGGGAAGTGCTTGTCATGATAGTGTAACCCTTATGAGTGGAATTAGTGCCCTAGAAGAGAACTATACTCATTGTCTTTCTGTGATGAGAAGTCACCAGTCTACAACCCAGAGGAAGGAGACTTTTTCAGAACTAACTATGATGACACCTTCCAGGCTTCAGAGTATAAAAAACAGGCCTGGTGTGGTGAATCTCACTTGTAATCCCAGTACTTTGGAAGTCCAAGGGGGTAGTATTGCTTGAGCCAAGAAGTTCAAGGTCAGCCTTGGCAGCATAGCAAGACCTTGTCTCTAAAAAAAAATCAAAAAATTAGCTGGGCATGTTGGCCCATGCCTGTAGTCCCAACTACCCCGGAGCCTGAGGTGGAAGGATTATCTGGCCCAGGAGGTTGAGGCTGTGGTGAACTGTGATTGAGCCAAAAACAGAAATATGAGAAACAATTTTTGTTGTTTATAAGCACCCCAATCTATGGTACTTTGTTACAGCAGCCCACGTTGACTGAGATAATTGTCTAATCCAGCATTTTCCATATACATTTGACCAGTAATCTCTTCTTTTCCAAGTGACAAGAGTTAACAATGAGTGGAACACAGAAGATGCTGGCATATGGTGATGGATCATGTGAGAAAGTAAAGCAGATGGTTGATGCAGCCCACTGTCCCATCTCATTCCCTGCCCTCTTTAACCCACAGTTCACATTTGGGAAAGTCCCCAGCAGTACATTGCCCCACGTGTGTCTTTGGCATGCTTTCCCTTTACCTGAAATATCCTATTCTAAATTCACCCCCTACTTCTACCTTTTGACTAAATCCTACTTCTCTTTCAAAACATGGCTCAAGTTTCATCTCTTCTAGGAAACTTCCTCTGACCTTTCTGATCTGGCTTTGGTTTTTCTGATAATGTCTGCATATTCATAGTAGTACTGACCACCTTTTAAGTAAAAATGGCTTTCTTCATGGATACCATCTTCTCAGGGACCAAATCATGAGTGTATAGTAAGTGCTCAAGAAATAGTTGTTGAACTGAAATAAACTGGACCACACTGAAGGTAACGAAAAGTAAGATAATGAAGTTTTCAAGAATGTAATCCTTCACTATTTCAAAAAAAGCATTTGGAAAATTTTGCTGTTATAAAAAGTAGATTATAGGCAACTGTTTGGCAAGATGGTGACAGTAGAACTGTGAAGGTCTCCACAAAGGGTGGCTCCTGAGGGCAGTTCCATGTGCTCCTGTGGCCGCCGCCTACACAGGGGGTGGTTACTATAGCCAGTGCCATGCAGCAAACTGCCCTCCATCACACTATGGCCTCTGCAGGGAATAGCTGCTGTGGTGGTTACCAGGTGCTGAACAGTTGCTGTTGTTGCGGCTCTTGGTTCGGGCCCTGGGGAATTCCCAGCTCCCTCCTCCACACCAAGCTGCAGCTACTGATTCCCAGTGCCTAATGCCGGACACACATCATTGTCGCCTGTCATAACTGATCAACTGGGGTCCTGACAAGTGGAGAGAAAGAATCTGCGAAGGAGGAGCCGCCCACCGCAGCCATTTTCCAGGCCCTTCTTCACACAGCCTCCACCTTGTTTTCTAAGGTAACCTCGCCAAAACAAGAGACAGAAGTCCCTCCCCTACACTGAATCAGACACTGACAACTCAGTTCTGTGTGGCAGACCTGTCAGGTAGCAAGCCAAGGGAACTGACTCAAGATATGAGTAACCATGTTTGCTTGCAATGAGAGCAAAGGAGAGGGGCTAGAGATCAGAGCTGAAGAGACATTAGACACTCAGGAAAGACCCCAGAGCTAGTCTGGTTTCTTATTTTGATTTTTTTAAAATTGTTTTGACTGTTTGTTTTGTTCACTTTTGTTTGCTTTTTGATTTAGACTACCTTTGCGTTGGGAAAAAACACATCAAAAGGCATGATTTTATTGGACTGTCTATGTGTGATTACTGGTATACTTTAGGGAATTTTCTTTGTTTGACTGTTTTTTACTCTTTCCTGGCCTTGTGTCTCTTTTCATTCATTAGTTGGTATGTATGTCTGTTTTCTCTCTTACTTTTTTCTCTCTCCAACTTCCTCTTGACCCCCCCAACACCGCCTTCTTCCATTATTTTTCTTTTTCTTACCTCCTTTTGCTCCAGGGAGCAAACCTAAACCCCACTGCATGGACAGATTGTAAGGCAGTGGGAAGTAGGTTCCAGGGTGCCCATATACCTGTCAGTGGATATTGGGATCTACAGATAGATTCTGAATCACAACGTCCCCCTCAATTAAATCTGCAAAAAGTATAGCCCCCAACCCACAGTCCAGCCTCAAAAGTGAACAAAGTCAGAGGATCCTCATAAGGAAGAACAGGAAATTGAACAAAAAGAAGTAAAAGCAACCCCACTTTCCCTGAAAAACAGAATTAAAGAAGGGGAGGGAAAGAGGAAGAGAAAAATCTACACAAATGAAGAAAAACCAAAAGAAGAATATGGGTCTCTCACAGACCACTGGGAGGTCAGACACTGAGAAAACAGACTTCAGAATACAAACAATGAAGAGCCCCCAGAATAACTGGTCTCAAACTACAAACCCAGATAAAAAGACATTAATAGAGAAATTAAAAATAATTGAGGAGAGACAAGAGGAAAATAGGAAGGAGTTGATAACTGAGATAACAGTAGTAAAGAATACTGTGAATGAAATAAATAACAAACTGATAAGCATGGAAAGCAGAATTAGCCAAGCAGAAGAAAGAATCCAGAACTTGAGTACCAAAATATAGTACTAACCCAAACTGTCAAAAACATAGAAAAGAAGCTTAAAAAGACAGAACAAAACCTTCAAAAGATGAGTGATTACTTCAAGAGACCAAACCTAAGAGTAATTGGACTTATTGAGGCAGAAAGAGAGACAAAGACCACCCTGGAACAAACATTCTATGAAATTATTCAAGAAAATTTCCCTCATCACATCAGTGACGCAAATATTCAAACATAAGAGATTCAGAGAACCCTTGCAAGACAATAAATGAGAAGATCAACTTCCAGACACATAGTAGGTATAAAATAAAAAGTCCTAAAGGCAGCAAGAGAAAAAGGTCAGATTACCTACCATGGAAGATCAATTAGAATAGCAGCAGATTTATCTACAGAAACCCTTCAGGCTAGGAGAACTGGAAGCCCTATCTAAATTTCTAAAAGATAAACAATTTCAACCAAGAATAACCTACCCAGCCAAGCTAAGCTTCATCAGTGAGGGAGAATTAAAATCTTTCCCAGATATCCAATCTCTAAGAGCTTACGCTGCCACCAGACTACCTCTACAAGAAACACTTAAGCAAGTTTTAAACACAGAAGAAAAGGAAAAAAGAACAACAACGTTCTTCACAAGAGTACAGGAAAAGGATTAAAAACACACATGAACCAACCCAAAAACCAAAAGAAAGGCAACAAACAAGAACAACTCTATGAGAATCTCATGATAGGGATCAATTCTCACATTTCAATAATTAGCCTGAATGTGAATGGACTAAATGTACCACTGAAAAAACATAGATTGGCAAAATGGATAAAATATCACCAGGCAACAATTTATTGCCCTCAAGAGACTCATCTCACTAGAAAGGATACTCATAGACTCAAAGTAAGAAAATGGGAAGCAAAATTTCAGGCAAACGGAACACAAAAGAAAGGAGGAGTCACAATCTTAATCTCAGACAAAATACCCTTTAAGATATCCAAAATTAAAAAACATACAGAAGGCCACTGCATAATGATAGAAGGTTCAATCCATCAACAAGAAATACCCATCCTAAACATACATGCACACAACATAGGAGCATCAACTTTCATAAAGCAGCTTCTAGGTAAACTCAAAAAAGATATTGACTCTAACACTATCATAACTGAGGACATTAATACCCCACTCACAACCCTAGATAGATCATCAGAACAAAAAATCAGCAAAGAGATCAGAACCTCAATGTGACACTTGACCAAATGGACTTAATTGATACCTACAGAACACTCCACCCAATGACCACAGAATATACATTCTACTCATCATATATGGAACGTACTCTAAGATCGTCCACATCCTTGGTCACAAATCAGGCATAAACAAATTTCAAAAGATTGAAATTTTGCCATGCACCTTCTCAGACCACAGTGGAATAAAAATAAACATAAACACCAACAATGTTCCCCCAAAACCCACAAAGACATGGAAACTAAACAGCATGATGCTAAAAAACTCCTGGGTCAATGATGAAATCAAGGCAGAGATGAAAAGAGACCTGGAAACAAATGAAAATGAAGAAACATCCTACCAAAATCTCTGGGATGCCATGAAAGCTGTAGTAACAGGTCAATTCATATCTCTACAAACACACATGAAGAAAATGGAAGGATCACAAATTAACAGCCTAACAAGTCACCTAAGGAAGCTGGAAAAGCAAGACCACCAAAACCCTAACTTCGGCAGAAGAATCCAGATCACCAAAATAAAAGCCCAAATCCGGGACATAGAAGACAAAAAGATAATACAAAAAAATCAACGAAACAAGAAGCTAGTTCTTCTAAGCATAAACAAGATTGATGGTCCCCTAGCTAGACTGACCAAAGGGAGAGAAAACCCAATAAACACAATCAGAAACACAAAAGATGAAGTCATATCTGACCCTGAAGAAATACAAAAGATCATTAGAGACTACTATGTATACTTGTATGGAAACAAACTTGAAAACCTTAAGGAAATGGAGGACTTTCTGACATCACACAACCTGCCTAGGCTGAAACAAGAAGAAGTCAAGACCCTAAATAGACCAATAACAATCAAGGAAATTGACTATGTCATAAGAAAACTACCTACAAAAAAAAAACCCTGGACCAGATGGCTTTCCAGCAGAATTCTATAAGACATTTAAGGAGGAACTGATATCAATCCTACTAAAAGTGTTCCAGACCATTGAGAAAGATGAAACTCTCCCCAAATCATTTTATGAAGCTAACATACATTGCTACCCAAGCCTGTTAAAGACCCAACAAAGAAAGAGAACTACAGGCTAATATCTTTGATGAACATAGATGCTAAAATTCTTAACAAGATCCCAGCAAACCAGATTCAACAACACATCTCAAAAATCATCCATCATAACCAAGTAGGCTTCATCCTCAGGATGCAAGGTTGGTTCAACATTCATAAGACCATAAATGTAATTAAATACATCAAAAGACATCAAAACAAAAGCCACATGATTATATCATTAGATGTAGAAATAGTTTTTGATAAAATCCAACACCCCTTCTTGACAAAAACTCTCAAACATCTAGGCATACGTGGAACATACCTCAAAATAGTAAAAGTCATCTACGAGAAACTCACATCCAGCATACTCCTAAACAGA
>CAUYQG010203952.1:0-10859 GCA_963574415.1 Tarsius wallacei | reverse complement strand
TTTGCTTCATGCAGCTATGACCAACTGCATGCAGTTCAACTGCATGCCATTCTGATTTTGGGGGTGGCTTGGCTATCAGCTGGGGTGTCAGGAGAAACTGGGTGATGAGTTTCTGCTCACCTAGAAGGCTTGTTCAAGATTTCCCATGTCCTAACTGTTTAGCCCATGGGCTATCCCTCTCGATGGTCCCTGTTCTCTCCTGGGCCCTCCACCACTGTTTTTCCATTAGTTTCAATTTCACTTCATTACCTCAATTACCGACATGGCAACCCTTCAAATCTGGAAAACACGTCCAACTTTCTGGATAGACCAACTTCAGGCAATCTATGCTTCTAGCTAGTTATTTTTCCTTTGTCTGCCTTAGTACATTTTGGCAACTGCTCCCTGCCTTAAGCCGTGCAACCAGAAAGAGGCAGTGTTCAGAACAGCAGAAGCCATCCCTAAATATGTATACAAATGTAGCAAAGCACCAACCTGCTGGCTATCAAGAACACTTGCTTCCCCTTAGTTTGTGGGGCTCAGACTGACTATTAGGTCAGTTAGTCCTTCATTCCACTCTGCCCAAATATCGAGCCAGGCCTTTTCTGCCTGTGTGCAGTAGGCCAATCACTGGGACAATGGGTTTTGCAAAAGAGAAAGGGTTTATTCACAAAGCAGCTGAGTGATGAGGTAGGAGAACATGGCTCAAATCTGCTTTTCTGAAAGCAGGGTCAGGGATATTTATGGGGTAGAAAAGACAGGTAGTCTAAGGCTTGGGGAAAGGTGACTGGTGGTGGGGAAAAAATGAGGTAACTGGTGGTCTGCGCAAGTCCAGTTGGGGTTTATGGCTCTTCACAGGATGCATGTTCAGAAAATAGTGGCATTAGCATGATCTGAGGAAGGAGTTTTTGGCCCTCTGTTGTCTAAAGGTCACCTCTCTAACATTTGCCCTTGCCCAATCGAAGGGCTGGTGGTCTCAACAGATTCAAACTGGACAAGAGCTGCCCCTTGTTTCTGAAAAACAACTTTAAGCAATCGTTGCCATAGTGATATATTCATCAGAGATGTTATATATAAAGAAGCTAGTGGGAGTTTAGTTATATGTTGTTTGGCTATGTGACTTTTAGCTATACAAGTTTTAAGATCAACAGTAAGTAAGCGATTAGCAGCCAGCAAGGCAGGTTAAATTTAGTGGGTTTAATCAGGTTAGCCCTCAGTTTCACCTTCCCTACTCTGGTGGCAGTTCCAGTGGCTGGCAGCCTCTACTATGCAGTGAGCAAAGAGGAGATCGGAGGACTTTCTGTTAGTTTTAAATAAGGGGTATTGGTCAATATTTGAATTTTTCACTTCTGTTCTTCGTACATCCATATGTTATGACTTGCAATATGACATGAGGTGACTTCAGGGAGCAATCCTGGGCTCTGAGTCAAAGACCAGAGTCATGTTTCTGCCTCCTCTACTTCCCTTTTTACAGGTCCCTGCACAGGCTCACCAACCTCTATGATTCTTTGGAGGTCATTTCCTCAGATGTGAAGTGAGGATAATCACAGAATTGTTAGGAGGATTTGAGGACAATTGAGAACATCCTGTCTATGCCTCACAAATTATTATTAAGACAAGTAGAGTCAGGAAAAAGAACACGACCTGGAAAAGCACTTCATCCTCTCTGAAGCCATGAACAAAATAAGTGACCAACACCCTGAATTCTATAGAAGGAGCCCATCTTTTTACTTGCTTGTGGGAACTACTGAAACAAGACCCTTACCTGACTCATGATTGGATGGGAGCAAACGTTGCCTCTAGTTATGTTTTAAAAGCCTGTATCAGTCTGAGCACAATATAGCTCACACCTGTAATCCCAGGACTTTGGGAGGCTGAGGTGAAAGGATTGCTTGAGGCCAGGAGTTAAAAACTAGGCTGGGCAACATAGTGAGACCCCCAACTCTACAAAAATTTAGCTAGGTGTGGTCATGTATGCCTGTGGTCCCAGCTACTTGGGAGGCTGAGGTGGCACGATCACTTGAGTGTAGGAGTTTGGAGCTGCAGTGAGCTATGATCACACCACTGCACTCCAGCCTGGGTGACAGAGTGATACCATGTATCTAGCAACAATAACATAAACGCCTGCATCTCTCTACAAATATGTTCATTTTACTCAACCTAAAAATAATAATTTATTTTTGTTTATTAGGGCTTATTTTGTGTCAGATACCCTTCTAGAGACATCTATTAACTCCCACATGTCGTATGAAAACTATAATGAAGGAACTGTTTTATCCCTATCTTACAGATAAGGAAACTGAGGCACATAAGCATAAGGTGCCTCACCCAAAGTCATGCTGGGACATGGTAGAGTTTGGAAAAAGAGAAATATGGATTTATTACTCTATTAACCAGCAATGATTCTAACTAAAAAATCACTTTCAAGATCTAAAAAATAAACACCTAAGTACAAAAAGGTTTCTTTTATTAATGAAAACTTTTACAATAATAAAAGGCCTGGTTTATTTATGAAAGGAAGGCCCTATAGGAACACTTTCCTTCACAAATCTCATGATAAAAAGCAGCAGCATAAATAGTTACCTGTAAAAATAATCCCATGTATCATTAAATCTGAAAATTAAGGAAAAATCATCCATAGCTCAGCAGTCTAACCATGTATTCTTCTCTGGAGAGTCATATTAAGCATTGAATTATGTATTCTTCTTTTCCAGCATGACTTGGTGGGGCATTGTATTCTAATGATACTTCAAAACAGCTAAAATTAGCAAATTAGCATAAATCCAGGTCCTAAAGGGCTATTTGGAGTCCAAGGTTTATTACTTTTATTCATTCAACAGTAAACATTTAATGAGTATCTGCTATTTGCCAGGGATACCTCTAGTTGTTTGAGGATAAATATAATTAAAACTCAACTCTGCCCCCAGGGAATGAGCGTCTAGTTGCCAGGCTACATTGCATTGCTCACAACAAAGGTCCTGTGAGGTGGGAGGTCAGAATTGCGGCGATGAGGGCATGGGGGTGTCAGTCATGAGAGTAGAGGAGTGCTCTGCTGGGTCACAGAGCAGGCAGGGTCAGTTTCAGCTGAGTCTTGAAGTATAGATATTTTGTAGATGAAGAAATTGAATGTTAAGGCCATCCTGTAATTTCCCAAGGAGATGTAAATCACAAATTCAAAATTCAGAATTGAATGCTAAGTCTTTGTACTCATGATCCAGTGTTCTTTTTTCGTTAACGATATGAGGAAGCATCTCTTAATATAATGGGCCACCCACTCACTGTCATGTGGCAGACGGTTCTAAGGTACACCAATTTGTTTAATATCACCTGTGCAAATGATTGGACTCTGACAAATATGGATACACTGGTCATTGATTACAGTGGCTTCGGGGTGACTCTCAGAGCACTGGTTCCCAAAGTGTGGTCCCTAGGTCAGCAGCATCAGCCTCACCTAGGAACTTGCTAGAAATGCACATTCCCTGGTCCCTTTCCAGGACCACCAAATGAGGAACACTTGGCATGGTGCCACCAACTATGCTTTAACAAGCCCTCCAAGGGATTCTGATGGAACGAAAGATCGAAAACCACTGTCTTAGGGACGTTTAGCAAAGCTCACTTTCACATTTGTTTGCTTGTTGACCGGTTGTCCAAATGTTGTAGCTATAATTCATGCATTTGACTGGCAGGGGGGACTAGGCTCTTGCCACTTATGGTTTTGGATCAAAAGAACCACATTACCTGGGAGCTTGTAATAAATGCAGAATCCCAGGCTTATCCTAGACCTCTTGGATCAGAACTTGCACTTTAACAAATTACCAGATGATTTATATGCCCGTTAAAGTTAGACAGATGCTGGACTAGATAATATCCGATTCTAAAGTCCAATTTGTATAATTCTTTGAGTTTTAATGTGGCCACATATTAAAGTTTTTATATATTAAAGGATTTAGGCCAGGCATGGTGGCTCATGCCTATAATTCCAGCACTTTGGGAGGCCGAGGCAAGAGGATTGTCTAAGTTTGGGGGTTCAAGACCAGCCTGACCTCGTCTTCACAATAAATAAAAAAATTAGCAGGGCATGGTGGCGCATGCCTGTAGTTCCGGCTACTTGGAAGGCTGAGGCGGAAGAATCACCTGAGCCCAGCAGGTCGATGCTGCGGTGGCCAGGAGCGTTCCACTGCACTCCAGCCTGGGTGACAGAGTGAGACTCTGACTCAAAAAAAAAAAAAAAAGGATTTAAAACATATAACCCCCGCCCCCATGGCTGCTTCATCATCATGTGAACACATAAAGAAAGCCCTTGGCATGTCAGTACAATCTTTTTAAGACATTAGTTTGGTGCCTGCTGAGAACCAGGTATTGTTCTAAGCACCAGAATATAAATATGAATAAGATGGAGAACAGATTTAAAAAACAAAAGAAAACACTAACACTGTAATAGAAGCATGAACAGACACAGGTAGCTAAGAAGAGGAAGTTTTACTTTTTTTTTGGAGTTGGAGTCTCACTCTGTCACCCAGACTGGAGTGCAGTGGCCGCTCTTGGCCACCGCAGCCTCGACCTGCTGGGCTCCGGCGATCCTTCCGCCTCAGCCTTCCGAGTAGCGGAATTACAGGCACGCGCTACCATGCCCGGCTGATTTTTTGATTTATTGTAGAGATGAGGTTTCGCCAAGTTGCCCAGGAGGGTCTCGAACCCGCGAGCTCAGGCAATCCACTCACCTCAGCCTCCCAAAGGTGCGGGATTACAGGCTGAGCCACCGAGCCCGGCTAGTTTTACTTTTTTTTATTATTATATTTTCTTTTTCATTTTTAGAGACAGGATATTGCTCTGTCACCAGGCTGGAGTGCAGTGGTGTGATCATTGCTCACTGCAGCCTTGACCTCCTGGGCTTAAGCAATCCTCCCATCTCAGCCTTCTGAGTAGCTGGGACTACAGGCGAGTGCCACTATGCTCAGTTATTTTTCCTTTTTTTCTTTCTTTTCTGATTCAGGGTCTTACTATCTCGCCTAGACTGGAGTGCAGTGGCAAGATCATGGTTCACCGCACCTCGACCTCCTGGTCTCAAATTCCTGGGCTCAAGCCATCCTTCTGCCTCAGCCTCTTAAAGCAACAGGATTACAGGCTCCGACACCCCACCTGGCATGTAGCTCTTGAGTTAGGTTGGAGAGACAGTCACGAAGGGCAGCCTGAGGAAGTGACCTCTGAGGTGTGATTTGAAAAATGAACAGGACTTTATTAGTTGAACAAAATGGAGGAAAGGCATTCCAGAGAAAGGGACTCTTTTGATCAAAGGCACAGAGACATGAAACAGCTTGGAGCGTTCAGGGAAACTGGAGAAGAGTTTTAAGCAGAGAGAATTTGCATTTCAGAAAGATCACTTTGATGCAATGGCATCGCCAACAAAATCTGGGGCCCCTTGCCAAATATAAACGAGTCCTCGCTGCTAACAGATGTCTTTTCTTCGGAGATGGGCCTGGAAAGAGGGAAGAAGGAAGAGAGGAGGGAATTGTTTTTGTTTTTGCAGGTACCTTTCCTTTTGCTCTGCCCCATCAGAGCTGGAAGGACTCCTCTCTGTACCCAGAGTGACACCGACTCTGGCATGTCTCGGCATCTCCGGCAGGCAGCCTGAGCGCAGACTTTGCACTCATGAGCGTCTCTGGGAGACAGGTACCTGCAGATGCTGCAGATATGTGACCAAGCACTGAAAGATGAAAATTTCAAGCTAAGAAAGCTGATAGGTGGGCGTGGTAGCGCGCGCCTGTAGTTCCGGCTACCTGGAAGGCTGAGGCGGAAGGATCCGGAGTCCAGCAGGTCGAGGCTGCGGTGGCCGGGAGCGGCCACTGCACTCCAGTCTGGGCGATCGAGTGGGACTCCAACTCAAATAAATAAATAAATAAATAAGAAAGCTCAGTGAAGTTCAAAGCTTCCCTGGAAGTCAAACAGAAATGGTGAGGACACTTGAGCGGACATCGGAGGCAAAAATGATCAAGGACGAAAGTGACTATCACGGCCCGGAATCGGTGGTGCAGCGGGGGGAGCAGAACCTTGAACTGTTGACAAAACGGGCTGTAAAGTCAGAAAATCACGCCATGAAACCGAAACAGGAAATCAATTCACTCCAAGTGCCGGGTCTCCAACTTCAAGCCCTGCGGTTGGGCCGAGGCGCCAACCAGATGGTGGGAAAGCGGAACATGGATGTGGCCTTGCGGACCCTCTGCTTCGTGGTGAAAAACGCACAGGCGTCCGTAAAGCAGCTGTCTGGTTTCCGGAACCGAAACGCGGAATCTTGTTACTGAAATCCTTCACTCTATTGACAGAATTTCCGAAATTAAAGATGAGGAGGAGGACTCTTCTCTCAACATTCAGTTGTATCTTTAACATGCAGCCTTGCCAGACATGGTTGCTCATGCCTATAATCCCAGCACTTTGGGAGACTGAGGCGAGGATTGCTTGAGTCCAAGAGTTGGAGACCAGGCTGGGCAACATAGCGAGACCTCGTCTCTACAACAACAACAACCAAAAACAGCTGAGTGTGGTGGGGCACACTTGTCATCCCAAGTGCTTGGGAGACTGAGGCAGGAGGATCACCTGAGCCCAGGAGGTCGAGACTGCAGTGAGTCGTGATCATGCCACTGCACTCCAGCCTGAGTGACAGAGTGAGACCCTGACTCAAGGAAGAAGAGAAGGAGAAGGAAAAGGAGAAAAGTCTTCACCCATAGTAAAGTACTTATCATGAGATATTAATTTGGTGTTTTTGGCCACTCACAATAGAAGCAGCTCCTACCCTTGAGTTGCACCTAGAGTTTATATGCAGTCCTTCTTGGTGAAATTCCTATTTTATAGACTCCAATGATCCATTGGAAGAAATTGTTATGAAACCCAGCAATTTTTAAAAATTACTAAACATGAAAACAGCAGTTCTATAATAAATGTTTTCTGTTATTGTCCCAGAACATTAATTGTAAGACAAGTTCAAATGATTGTCTTTCTGTTGCCAATAACAAGTTCTGCTGCTCATCGCTTGCAGGCCAAGACAAACAAGCATGAGATTCAGTGTAAGGAAAGTGACTTTATTTCAGAAGCCACCAGATGGAGAAATAGCCTGGCTCATGCCTCAAAAAGCCATTTCAAAACTTTAGGCCGAGGATAGGGGATTTTAAAGGGAAAGAATGGAATGGTGGGTATCTGGGAATGGCACAGGGAGTGGACTTGCTTCGATAGTTATCTTGAATTGTTCACCTGGACCTCTAAGAGGTCACCTGAAAACAATCTATAACCTGCCCACAATCAGGATGGCCATTGGCCAGCTCTCCAGGTGAACAATTCAAGATAAATATTATATAGATAACCATATTCTGTTATTCCAAAGTCAACCTCTGGAATTTCTCAAGCAAGTACACAATTAGATCTGAAAGAAAAAAAAAATCTTTAAATTGTAAACTAAGAGAGAAAAAGGCTTACAACTGTTTCTCAAAAGATGAAATGGAAATTCTCTGTTATATTTGGTCTTGTAGGTAGAAAAACCACTGAGCTATTATAGAAATGATTGACTTGGACAAGACCCATGCCTTTTTGCTATCACCTGGTGTCCCTCTGGCTCCCAGATTATTCTTTAGGCCTTCAAAGGATAGCTTCTGTTGTCTATGACCCAAGTGTGCAAGTGCTACTGGTGGCTGTTTCTGTCCTCCCACTGGGTCCCTCAGGGATTGAGGTCATACATTCCACGTTGTGAAGCTGTCTAAACACACCTCCATGAGTGTTCAGATTTGAAAAACCGTTTTTGGCTGTGGGTTTTGATATACATTTCAAGTGGCATTTTGTACAATGAAGTTTAGAATTCAGGAATTTCAAACATGTGCAGAGCCTCCCCAGGTCAGCACGAGGTCTCTAGGCTGCCTTCTTAATCACTCTCCTGCATGGGTAAGGGCAAAATGTGCACTATATGCTTTTTTGGGCTATTTTCCTGTAGATGTTATCTTTTAAAATAATTTTATTTCCCCCTCCTACTCAGATTGATAGTTTTCTTGTTTAAATAAACTCTGAAGTAAAAAAAAAAAAACAGAAGAGAAAATAAAAAAGAAAACTTATGTTTCCACAAAAACCTGTGAGTAGGATTTTAAAAAAACAGCTTTACTGAGATATAATTCACATGTTACAGCTGAACCAAGTTCTTATGCCGCTTCCCAGAGAAACCAAAATAGACTCAACCATTATGATGGAAAGTTTTTGTTGTCATAACATTTAAAAATTTTTCTATTTATTTATTTATTTTTGAGTCAGAATCTCACTCTGTCGCCCAGGCTGGAGTGAAGTGGCACGATCATGGCTCACTGCAGCTTGGATCTCCTGGGCTCAAGTGATCCTTCTGCCTCAGTCTCCCGAGTGGCTGGGACTACAGGTGTGCACCACCATGTTTGGCTAATTTTTTGATTTTTTTGTAGCGACAAGGTCTCACCATGTTCCCCAGGCTGATCTTGAACTCCTGGACTCAAAAACCTCCTATTTCAGCCTTCCAAAGTGCTGGGGTCACAAGGATGAGCCACCGTGCCTGGCTGAGATAGTTTAATATCACAAAGCAGGTAAGTGAGGCGGGAAGAAATTTCTCAAACCTGACTCCTTGAAGATTCAAAGGATATGGTTTTTAAAGGAAATGGCGGGGAGAAGGATAGGGGCTGCTAATTGGTTGATGACGTTGTGGGGTGTGGAGACTGCTTCCTGTTGTGCTGCCAGTTTCTGAAAGATGGTTTCACAAACCAGTTAAGCTGACTTCCTGGAGTTCTAGACTGGTTGGAGTTGGGGTCCGTCAGGGTACAACGTCTGAAAAAGACCTCAAATACCACTCTTAGATTTTACAATTGATGCTATCTCCGGGCTCGTGGATCAGCACGCCAACTGACTGTGCCACACAGATGATGCAACTGACGACAGTCACATGACCATCAAGCAAGCAGCCTTATGTTGATCAGGCTTAGGGGCAGCTTCCTCTCCTTTCCAAAGGTCAGGATGTGAAGATAATTGCCTTTTATTGTGGTGAAAGCAAACTTAGGAGCAATATATCTGTGAATTTCTAACCATAGCTGCAGCTTGTGTTCTATGACCTGATATTAATTTTACATAGGCAGTTTCACACATGCCATCCAATTTACCCAATTGAAGTGTACAGTTCAATGGTTTTTAGTATATTCATAAGAGTTGTGCAGCCACCACCGCTGTTTTAGAATATTTCATTATTCCAGAAAGAGACCCTGAACTTCTCAGCTCTCACTCACCACTTCTCCCATCACTCTCAACCCTAGGCAATCACTAATCTACTTTCTGTCTCTATGAATCTGCCTATTCTGGACAGTTCATATAAATGAAATCATACCATATGTGGCCTTCTGTGAATGGCTTATTTCACTTAGCATAATGTTTTCAAGGTTTATCCATATTGTAGCATGTGTCAATGTGTCAGCGCATTATCCTGTTTTATGGCTGAATAATCTTCCATTTATGGATAGACTACATTTTGTCTATCCATTCATCAGTTGATGGACATTTGGGTTGTTTCCATTTTTCTGGTTACTATGAATAAAGTTCCCATGAACATTTGTGTATAAGTTTTAAGTTTTTCATTTTCACACAAAAAATGTCAACGTCAATTTTCTTTTCTCTTGGATATATGCCTAGAAGTAGAATTGCTGGGTCACATGGTCTCTATGTTTAATCACCTGAGAAATTTCCAGAATATGATCTCGGCATTTAAAGGTACATGAAAATATTCAGTGGATAAAATGTGAAATTGATTCCTGTTTTTTATAGCTGGTTTAGACAGTATTTTTCTACCACTTCTTTGTGTATCCATTTTGCCATTTTGAGTCAGGTTATTCAGTATAAGTTAGACCTAGATAAGTTTTTTGTAGGCAATTTTAAATTAAAATAGGGTAAGCATACAGACATCTTTCTTGTTAGCACACCAGATCTGACCACCTTGCGGGCTGGAATGTGGACTTACTAGTGAAGCCCACCTCCTTAGTTCATGGTATAGCCCAATAATTGTTGTAAAAGTATATCAAGTTCCCTGTCAAAGGCAAATGTATGTTCAGGAAAGCCCATCAAAGGTGGAGAGATGGTAATCATTCACGGTTAGCATAATAATCGTTGTGAAATTATATCAAGTTTCCTGTCAAAGGCAGATGCGCGTTTTTTCCCTTAAGATGCCCATGTCCACTGCGCACACTTCATTTTGTCTCTCTCTCTCTCTAATAAATTCTGTTTTATTTATTTATTTTTGAGTTGGAGTCTCACTCTGTCACCCAGGTTGGAGGGCAGTGGCACGCTCCTGGCCACCACAGCCTTGACCTGCTGTGCTCCTGCGATCCTTCCGCCTCAGCCTTCCAAGTAGCTGGAACTACAGGAGCGTGCTACCACGGCCGGCTGATTTTTGATTTGTTGTAGAGACGAGGTCTTGCCAAGTTGCCCAGGTGAGTCTCGAACCCATGGGCTCAAGCAATCCTCTCGCCTCGGCTTCCCAATGTGCTGGGATTATAGGCTGAGCCACCGAACCCAGCCATAAATTCTGTTTTAAACTATATTTGGATTTGCTCTGAAAATCTTTTCTGTGGCAAGTCAAAGAACCCACAGAGTATCACACCCCACCCCACCTGGCAACATCTCCAACACAGATTTCAGTCCTTTTAAACATCTAAATGTTGCTGACCCTGCATGAATTTTTTTCTTGAGGTGTGGGGGCCCAAAGAAAACTTCCTTTTCACCCTCAGAAGGTTCACTGAAAAATCAACTGATTAAAGGCAGATTAATAGAAAAAAAGGCATGAAAATTTATTTGTTTGTTTATTGATTTTGAGTTGGAATCTCACTCTGTCACCCAGGCTGGAG
>CAUYQG010203951.1:0-23226 GCA_963574415.1 Tarsius wallacei | reverse complement strand
AGTAGCTGGAACTACAGGAATGCGCTACCACACCTGGCTAATTTTTTGATTTATTGTAGAGATGAGGTCTCACCAAGTTGCCCAGGCGGGTCTCGAACCCGCGGGCTCAGGCAATCCACCCACCTCAGCCTCCTAATGCGCGGGATTACAGGCTGAGCCACCAAGCCCGGCTCAATTTTCCAGTTTGCCTACTATTATTTATTTCCAGTTTCATAGTCTTGTGGTCGGAATAGATGCTTGATATAGTTTCAATCTTTTTGGCCAGGTGCGGTGGCTCATGCCTATAATCCCAAGTGGGAAGACTGCTTGAGTCAGGAGTTCCAGACTAGGCTGGGCAACATAGTAAAGCCCCATCTCCTCAAGAGATTAAAAAAACATCAGTTTTGAGCAGTGGGAAAAGTGTCTTGATAAGATAGGTGTATTACAACAGAAAGTACTTTTAGTTTTGTTTGTTTGAGTCTGAGTCTCACTCTGTCGCCCAGGCTGGAGTACAATGGCACACTCACAGCCATAGTGGCCTCAACCTGCTGGGCTCAGGTGATCCTTGCACCTCAGCTTCCCAAGTAGCTGGAACTACAGGTATGTGCCACCACACCCAGCTAATTTTTTTTATTTATTGTAGAGATGAGGTCTTGCCAAGTTGCCCAGGATGATCTTGAAACCCTGGGCTCAGGCAATCCTCTTGCTTCTGCCTCCCAAAGTGCTGGGATTACAGATGTGAGCTATCATGCCTGGCCAGAGAGTACTTAGAAGGCAACTGAAATTTAAATGTGTAAGAATAAATACACAATTTTTAAATAAATAAATTCTGGGATTTTTTGTCCCCCCTCATATATCTTGTTTTAAGTGAAATTATGTTGGTCCCTGGAGATCACCACTTCATGGTCCAGAGGTCAGTAAACCTCCAAGCATGGGCCATAAGCCCCTTTCATCTTAGCAGTTCCAAGTTCACACACCTTTAGCCAAAGTTAACTCTGACATCAGAATCTCAGCATATAGAACAAAGAAACTTTTGAATGCACACTAATGTTTGAGAATCAGCTCTGTGTTCGTAAGTCACCCATTAATAAATAGTGTCTAAATTTTCAGTTGAGACCAAGGTCAATAACACCTGTCTATGATGTCAGATATTCACTTTTATCTTTTCTTTGAGAATCAGAAGATGATTTCCCCACCTCCTGTTACCCTTTTTTCCCCCACAAGTCTTCGAGTATCCTTGGTTCCGATTTTTCTTAAAATAGAGAAACAATATAAAAAAATAGAAACCATAAAATTCCGCCGTAAATGAAGTTCCCTTGTAATCTTTACACTGATCTTGACCTAGCTCTACCTTTATGTGTGTTCTTACTCATACTCTCTGCTCTGCTGCCATTTTCCTTGGCAGACAAAGTAGAACAAACTGCCTGTCCCATGTAAGGCTTAAATGGGTACCCTGTTCCTGTCTTACCAGTGAGAGGCCCTAAGGTGGACGTTTTGCTATGGAGTACTTCAGGGTTTTTTGTTTGTTTGTTTGTTTTTTAAAGAAACACCTCAACCCTGATTTGTACCCCACATCTTCATTAAAAAAAAAAAATCCTGACCCCAGACCCTCTGGTTCTGGGGGAGTCAGGAGACCAAAACAAAACAAAACAAAACAAAACAAAACAAAACAGAAAAGAAACAGAAACATCTGAGTACCGTCCCTTTCAATGTGGAATTTTTTTATGGACTGCTTTTGTGCAAAATATTTAGGTATTCTTCTGGGAATGCCTTAGAGGCCAACCTTAGCATCACGAATGTGCACCTGAACCTCTCAGTTTTACTCTTTGGTCTGGAGTCAACTTGGCTCCCAGTCTTGCCCAAGCCATCCCAACGGCTCCTTTCCAGTTTGGGGCCATTCCGTGTGGTCTGCTGTGCCGCAGCACACAGGAACGCTGTGCCTTCTCTGCTAAAGCCCTTTTTGCACCTGCGGTTCCGGGTTCTGAAATAGCCACGGCGCCCTTTCTGCTCACCATCGCCGTCTGCTGGCCAGAAGCCTGGAGGCCACTAGGAGCACCGCTAGGAGCTCTTTGCATCGACTCCGGCCGCCGGGCGCGGTGGCGCGTGCCTGTAGTCCCAGCTACCAGGGAGGCTGAGGCTGGAGGATCGCTTGAGTCCAGGAGTTCTGGGCTGCTGTGCGCTATGCCGATCGGGTGTCCGCACTAAGTTCGGCATCAATATGGTGACCTCCCGGGAGCGGGGGACCACCAGGTTGCCTAAGGAGGGGTGAACCGGCCCAGGTCGGTTTGATTGTTTATGGCATTTCAAAAGTCATGTTGAAACATAGTCCCCAAGGCAACAAACAGTCTGGAGAGGTGTAGCTTGAGGGGAGATGTTTGGATCATGAGAATCCGCCCTAAAGAATGAATGAATGATATTATCAAAAGCTTGAAGGAGGAACTTGGCTCTTCTCTTACTTTCTCACCCTCTAGCTTTCCTCCATGAGATGACACAGCAAGAAGTCCCTCAGCATTAAATGAGCACCTTAGCGTTGGATTTTCCATCCTTCAGAACTGTGAGCCAATAAATTTCTGTTCATTGTAAATTATCCAGTGAGTGGTATTCTGTTAAAGCAGCACAAAACAAAGACACATGCATTTATTTCTGGACTCTACCTTCTGTTACCCTGGTCTATATGTCTGTCTGTAGGCCAATACCACACTATTTTAAGCTAGTACTATGAACTAACAACAAATCATCTGAAAAAAATTTAGAAAACAATCTCATTTATGATAGCATCAAGGAATAAAATACTTAGAAATACACTATTATAGCTTTGTAATATATTTGACATCAGGAAGTGTATGCCTGCAGCTTTATACTTTCTCATGATTGCACTGGTGATCTGTGACTATTTTGCGGTTCTATGTAAATTTTAAGATTTTTTTTTTCTATTTTTGTAAAAAATTGCCATTGGGATTTTGATAGAAATTGCATTTAATCTGTAGATCGTTTTGGGCGTAAAAACATTTTAAAAATATTAAGTCTTCCTACTCATAAACATGGCATATCCTCCCATTTATTTGTGTCTTCTTTAATTTCTTTCATCAATATTATGTAGTTTTTAGTGTGCAAGTTTTTACCTCCTTAATTAAGAGTATTCTTAAATGTTTATTCTTCTGATGCTATTGTTGATAAGATTGTTTTCTAAATTTTGTTTTCATATAATCCATTGTCAGTGCATAGAAGCACACCTGATTTTCATATATTGAGTTTGTATCCTATAAGCTTACTGAATTCATTTATTATTTCTAGCAGTTTAAAAAAATATAAATCTTTAGTTTGGTTTTTTTTTTTTTTTTTACTACATATAAGATCAGATCATCTGCAAAAAGATAATTTTGACTTTTCCTTACTGATTTGGATGGTTTTTGTATATTTTTTTCTTAATTTCTCTGGGTAGAACTTCCAGTGCTATGTTGAATACAAGTGACATGTTTTGTTAATAATCTTAGAGAAAAAGCTTTTAGTTTTTCACCAGTGAGTAAGTTAGTGAGGGGCTTTTTATATGATCTTTATTATGTTCAGGTAAATTTCTTCTGTACCTCGTTTGTTCAGTTTGTCCTTCTATACCTAGTATGTTTAATCATGAAAGGATGCTGAATTTTGTCAAGTGTTTTTTCTGTATTTATTAAAATGATCATGCTATATTTATATTTTATTCTGTTAATGTGGTGTGTCACATTTATTGATTTACATATATTGAAATATTTTTACACCCAGGGATGAATGCATTTGGTCATAGTACGATCTTTTAATGTGCTGTTGAATTTGATTTGCCAGTATTTTGTTGAGGATTTTTGCTTCTATGCTCAGCAGGGCTAATGGTCTGTAATTTTCTTGTGGTATCTTTGGTTTTGGTATGAAGGAAATGTCTTGTAAAATGACTTCAAAAATGTTTCTTTTCTTCAATTTTTTGAAATAGTTTAAGAGGGATTGGTGTTAATTCTCCTCTAAATGTTCAGGAGAATTTACAAATGAAGCCATGTCTTCCTGAATTTTTCCTTGTTGGGGGTTTTTTAATTACTAATTCAATCTTTTTATTCAAAACTATTCTGTTCAGATTTTCCTTTCTTTATGATTAAGTCTTGGTAGACTATATGTTTCTAGGAATTTATCCACTTTTACTAAGTTATTCAATTTGTTGACAAGTAGTTGTTCATAATACTCTCTTATGATCTTTATATTTCTGTGACTTCAGTTGTAATGTTTCCACTTTCATTTCTGATTTTATTTATTTGAGTATTCTCTTTTTTAGTTGTTAGTCTAGCTAAAGCTTTTCAATTTTTTTTACCGTTTAGAAAAACCAACTCTTAGTTTCACTGTTTTTTTATATTCTTGATTTTTAAAAATATATACACTAATCTCTATTATTCCCTCCCTTCTGCTAACTGTTGCCTTAGATTTTTTATTTTTTCGATAATCCTTTGCAGTATAAAGTTAGGTTTTCTATTTGAGATTTTTTCTTTCTTTTTTCATTCGCCATATACATCTAAGTTCTCCTTATCTTGCATCCTGTAAGTTTTGATATGTTTAATTTTTGTTTTCATTTGTCTGGAGATATTGTCTAGTTTCCCTTTTTGTTTCTCTTTTGAGACATTGGTGGCTTAAGAGAATATTGTTTATTTAAACATATTCATCAATTTTTCTTTTTTCTGTTATTAATTTCTAGTTTCATTCCATTGTGATCAGAGCAAATACTTGGTATGATTTCAATCTCCTTAATTTTAAGTCTTATAGTTGGATAGAATATTCTCTACATATTTGGCATATTCATTTGGTTGACAGTTCAAGTTTATAGTTGATTGTTCAAGCCTGCTGTTTCCTTATTAATTTTCTGTTTGGATATTATATACATTATTGAAAGGGGGGTGTTGAAAGCCACTACTATTATTGTATTTCTATCTGTTTCATCTTTTAGCTCTATGAATGTTTGCTTAACGTATTGAGGTGTTCCTTTCTTTTTTGAGTTGGAATCTCACTCTGTCATCTAGGCTGAAATGCAATGGCATGATTGTGGCTCACTGCAGCGTTGATCTCCTGGGCTCACCAGCTATTTTTTAAAAATTTTTTGTAGAGGTCTTGCTATGTTGCCCAGATGGTCTCAAACTACTGGCTCAAGCAAGCCTCCTGCCTCAGCCTCCCAAAGTGCTGAGATTGCAGGAATGAGCCTTTACACCTGGTCTTTTTAGGTGTTCTGATGTGTATGCAGATGTATTTGTGTTTTATCTTTCTGTGAATTAACTATGATCTTATTTGTCACATATCAGTTTTACCTGACATTTTAGTGTTGCCATTCCTGCTTTTTTGGTTTTCATTTGCCTATAATGTCATTTTTCATTCCTTTATTTTCAACTTATGCGTGTCCTCAAATTTCAAGTGAGTCTCTTGTGGACAACATATAGTTTGATCTTTTTTTAAAAAAATCAATTCAGTCACTCTATGACTTTTTATTAGAGACTTTAATCCATTTATGCTCAAAGTCTTGATAAGTAAGGACTTACTATTGCCATTTCGTTAATTATTTTCTATCTTATAGTTTTCTATTTTTTCTTCCTTGTTATTTTCTTTTGTGATTTGTTGGCTTTTTTATAGTTACATGTTTTGATTCTTTCCTCTTTTTCATTTGTGCATCTCTTTTAAAAGTTATTTTTGTGGTTACCATGAGACTTAAATAAAACCTTTTATAGTCATAATAATCTATTTTTAAGTTACTAACAATTTAACTTTAATCCTTTACAGATATTATTGTTGTCACATTGTACATTTTTTGTATTGTGTATTCATCCACTTTTTTCAGTTACATAAATTTTTGTATTTTTACTTTTCAACTTCTATACTAGAATTTAAAATGATTGATACACTGCCATTACAGTATTACTGTAATACTGTCATACTGTCATACTGAACCACTGTAATGGCAGTGTATCAATCACTTTATTTACCTACATATTTATCTTTAATAGTGAGTCTTACACATTCATGTGTTTTCATGTTACCATGTAGCACCCTTTCATTTCAACTTGAAGAACTCCCTTTCACATTTCTTGTAAGGCACAACTAGCAGTTATGAACTTCTTTGACTTTTGTCTGTCAAGGAAAATCTTTCTCTCTTCTTCATATTTAAACAACACTTTAGCCAGGCTTAGTACTCTTGGTTGCTAGCTGTGGTTTTCAGCATGTTGAATATGTCATTTTACTCCTTTCTAGACCATAACGATTACTGCTGAGTAATCTGCTCATAGTCTTATGGGGGCCTCAGCTTTGAAAATTCTCTTGGCCTTTGACTTTTGACAATTTGATTGTAATGTGTCTTTGGTGTAGACTTCATCTGATTTACCCTATTTAATGTTCTTTGGGCTTCATCAGTCTGAATGTCCATTCCCCTTTCTAAATTTGGGAAGTTAGGGGCCAATGCTTTTTTAAACAATCTTTCTGCCCCTTTCTCTTTTCTTTCTTTCTGGAACTTCCAAAATGTGTATATCGGTTTGCTCAATGACGTTCCATAAGTTCCTTAAGATTTCTTCATTTACTCTTATTATCCTTTTTTTTCTTTTTATCCTTTTATGGACAATTTCAAATTGCCTGTCTTCAAGTTCACTGATCTCTGCTTCTTGATCAAGCTTGGCTTTGAAACTCTACTGATTTTTTAAGTTTATTTATTGTTTCTTCAGCTGCAAAATTTCTACTTGGTTCTTTTTTGTAGTTCTTATCTCTTTTGATGTTCTCATTTTGTTTATGTATTATTTTTCTTAATCAAGTATGTATGTACCTTTGTAATTCACTCAGTTTATTTAAAAATTTATTTTAGAGAAAGGGTCTCACTTTGTTGTCCAAGCTGGTCTCAAAACTCTGGCTTCCAGCAATCCTCTCACCTTGCCCCCCTCCCAAAGTCCTAGGATTACAGATGTGAACTACTGTACCCAGTCTTCACCTAGCTTCTTTAAGATTATTATTTTGAGTTATTTTTCAGACAATTCATACATCTCTGTTTCTTTGTTGTAGGTTACTGGGAGTTTATTTTGTTCATTTGATTGTGTCAGGTTTCCCTGATTCATTGTGTTTCTTTTTGCTCTGTATATTTGCAGAAACAGTCACCTTCCCCAGTCTTTTAGAACTGGTTTTATCAGGGAAAGACCTTCACTGTTCAACCTAGCTAGAGATTCTGGAAGACTATAAATCCTTTTTTATGGATGCGTCTTCTTTGGACGTGTGCATGCAGATTCCTAAATAAAGGAGGGTTAATGTCTTCTTTTTCTTTACCCCAAGATTTCATAATCTCTTGCAGGCTGGGATGTTAAAGGCATATTCCCACTTCTCTCCATTCTTTTCTATGGAGAAGATTTAAGTCTGTGCCTTCTCCTAATCTTCTTGAGCTGTGCTGAGTGCAACAGGTCACTTGCTCTTTTCCCTTCGCTCTTTGCTGTCCCTGCCAAATTATGAGAATTCTGTTGGCCGCTCTGGATAAGCTGAGACCAGAACCAAACTTTAGGGCCGTGTGCCTAAAGGCCAGGGATATTGAAGACATGCTCCTGCTGGGAGCAAAATCTCAAATTATTTGCCTTCCCTCATCTCACAGAACTGTGCTGGTCACAGTAAGCAGCCCACCTTGTCTACTTTTTTGTTAACTTTCCCCAGTACTAGTGCTATACAGTACTAGTTCTATACAGTACTAGTTATCTCAGAATTTCACATGTGGCAACGTAGAAACAGGCCTCCAAACAGTGCACTGTAAGGCCATAGCCATTGTGGATGTGCTCCATTCCTTTCCATTCCTCCTATAGGAGAGACTTCAGGTTCTGCACCTTCTTTTCGTCTGGCAGAGTTGTGCCAACTGCAAAAAGCCCCCTGCCCTTTTAACTCTGTTCTTAACTGCCCCCAGGCATTTGAGTTATGTCAGTTCTGTCAGTGTTGTGTGGAATGAGATGGAAGCTGACCCCTTGGGTAGTATGCTGAAAGGCCAGGAACATTAAAGACATGCTTCACTCCCTCTTTCCCCCATGGAAGAAGTCACAGGTCAAGGTGATTTTTTTTTGTACTGAGCTGTGTCAGCTTGGGAGAGGCTCTGGTATAAAATAAAATACTGCTTTTTTAACCCATTCCAATGTGGTTGTTCTCTTTTTTGTTCTCATTTGGAGTACTGCAAATTAGGAATAGGACTTTCACCCATATACTGTGGTTAAGTTAGTCTTCCTGTGGGTGGATGAGTGGTGATGTGACTTCTTATTTCACTATCTTGTTGAGGTCATTCCTAGGATTAAGAATCTCAATTAAAGAGAGAAAAACCACTGTTCTTAACTCTTCAGGAGTATCCTGAGTGAGAAGAAAAATTAACATCTAGGTAAGAGTGAATGGAAGTGGACTTCAGCTCACCATCTTTGCTTTGGCTCTGAGAGATCATTTTCCAAATTGCTAAAAATAAATTGCAAGTTATAAAAAGTTTGAAACACCAGGCCTTGCTCTGTGAAGTTTAACAAAAGAGATGTAAAGACCCATGTAGATGGAGAACTTTCCTGCATCACACTGGAATAAAGAAACTGAACTCTTAGGCAACAAAAATAGATCTGTGCCACTGTGGGTGGGAGAAGAAACACCTGTCATTTAAAGAATAACAGAGGGAAAGGATTGGGGGCACCAACAGAGAAGTTTTAATGACCACTGCAGAAAAATCCAGCAAATGGTGGTCATAGGGCTTTTGTATACAACGCTGGGACAGTCAGATATCTGCTATCATTGGGCCATGCCACAATTTGTTCTTCCCAGTTTTGTTGTCTTGAGAAGAACTATTTTTCAAGTCATTCTTTTGGTTACCTGACTTTGATTGTCCTTCCTTCTCTGTTCACTGCTCCCAAGATTGTATGGCCTAGGATATACAAGCTCTGTGCCTATTTCTATGTGAGCCCCTTTTGAGAAGCAAAGCCTGAAATACATTCAGCAAGAAAGCTGTCCAAAATGGAAGTTTTTTTTTTAACCTTCAGAATCTTTCCTAATAAATGCCTTTTCACACACTGCTTCACGTAAACTTCTCTCATATATCCATGGTCACAGTTACACATTTGGCTAAGACGCTACTTCAAACCTGTCCACACTAGTCATCAAAGGTTGTCAAATAAGAAAGCAACAATGAATGGCTTTACAAGTTTTTGCTGAAAATCCCGTCCATAATGATCTTTATTCTCTCAATCTTACAGCACAAATACAGTGCATCAGATATAATTTCACTTTTAATTATGTCCTCTCTAGTAGATAAAAGAGCACAATATCTGGCAGAACTGAATTTGAATTTCATTTGCATCATTTTGTATGTGGCCTTAGATGAGTTTTTCAAACTTTGTATAGTAAATCAATTAACTGCCTTATAAGGTAGATTACCATTTAGTGAAATACTGCATGTTAGAAACAGAGCTTAATGTGTGATAGAAGTTTGAGTAATGTTAACTATCACTATTATTATTATTATTATTATTATTATTACGTCTGGTGTGCTTTCTCATAATAGACATGCTTAGATTGTAAGCATGTAGAGGGCAAGGTCTTGTGTCCTTTTTTATAATATCAGAAACTGTATTATTGTGCTATCAAGTGGGAACATGAAATCAAGTATTTCTACATTTTAAGGATATTTTAAAGGTGGTATTCCAGCTAGAAACAGAATCACCGATCTCAAGGCGAACTCATTTCTGCTTTCCATCTATTGTTTTCTGTCTCTCCAGGGACCTTGATCCATCAATGTTTTATCCTTTCAAAATCTCTTTATTATCTTTACTGACTCTCTCACTCTCTGTAAGCTTATTTCCTTTCATCTAGAATGGGTTCATTTCTTTTCTACGTCAAAAACATTATCTCTTAGCTTTTTTTCTCAACACATTCCATTTCCCTCTTTTCTTGCACCCTCAGATGTTGGAGAAAAGTGTTCCACAAGTATCACCATTATTTTCTCACCATTCGATCATTTCTTAATTCTATTACTTGGAAGTGGTTCTACCTCTGAATTGAAACCACTTACTCATCTCTCATTATTAACCTCGTATTCACTCAATCTAAGGTTATCTTTCCATCCCCCCTTCTCTCTGTACATGCTGAAGAAATAACATCATTGACTTTCATTTCCACCTTATCGTTTTCATCAGGTTTGGTTTATATGCCACCATATTCTCCATATTTCTTCTAAGGTCACACATCATATGAATGGTAAATAGTTCTTTCCTCAGATAACTTCTGTTTTCTCTAAACATTTCTCTAACTTGGTAGATCCCTTGCACCAATACAGATAATTTTCATGTCTAATGTTTTCATTCCTTATTTGTGTTTGTGATACCAGTTTTCAATATTCTTGCATACTGTGCTAATTTTAGCTCTGAAATATTGATGTTTTTGTTGATTTCATGCCATTATTTTTATATTTTAGAAATCTGAATTATTTATACATTAAGATCCGCTCATAGAGACACAAATTGCATTAAAATTTGAGTCAAAGAGAAATGGATATAGAGATCATTATGACGCCAAAGATCATGGACATTGATCATCTCACTTTTACCCATACTCAGGATTGAACCAATTTATGTCCAGAGGTCCCTCACAAAGCTGTCTTACGATGGGCAATAAGGAGTGTGGGAATGGAAGTGAAATGACGAGAAAGGTAGAGAAAAAACAGGGAAAAAAGGAGGTAGCCTAACCCTTAACCTGGATTCCCAACATGTCTCTGCCTTCAGGACAAGAATACTTCACGGAACCTTGCCTACTGGGATATGGATAAAGACACTGATTTCAGAATTGGGTTTCAATGATGTTCCAAAAAGAGGAGTAAATGCAACGCCTCTTCAGTATCCATTCACAAGTTTAGAGCGCAGGGCAGCCACTCCTGAAATATTATCTAAGGACACTTCTGCAACTCCCCATCTCTGTTCATTTTCCACCACAGTAATATGTCTTCTTGTAGGGCTTCACTTTTTCCCTAGGTTAATTTATTTTCATCAAGGTGTTTTTTTCCTCAATAAAGTTACTTACGGAAACTCAGACTAGCAGGATGGAAGAACCTCAGACTTGGTTCAAAGACCTTTCTTTAGTAGCATCAAAGTACAAGTATGAAGACACTATCTTCCCCTTACTAGAACATAGGTTTCACGAGTTATGAAGGGAATGATGTGGGGGAAATAAGCAGATTTTTTAACTACTATGAACTAGTTGTTTTATATGAAGCACAACCTGTCATATAGTTAAACATATTCAACATGTTTCTATCTATTACAGTTAAAATCCATTTGAAAACCCAAATTGTCACATCTTTGATCAGTGCAAACCTGTTCAAGGATTCTTCTGTGTTTTTTAGATACAACTGTAAGTTTTTGATGCATTCTTTCTTATATGTTATGAGAAGATGTTCCAGATTCATGTTGTATGTTTTCTGCTTCAAATCTGGAATCACCCATTTATTTAGGAAGTACTGGTTTCTCTTAGTGGGAGATAATAACTTAGGAGCAGAATCTGTATGCTAGACGTACTCATTGCTATTGGGTTGGTCATTGTTTCTAAGCCATTTCAGTGCACAAAGCTGGTGAAATATATTTAAATATTAAAAATGTCCAATTTAAACTCAAGACTATAATGGTTTTGCTTAACCTCTTTTATCTGAAATCAGTACTGTCTTTTCCCACATCAAGCATCTCAAAGACATTGGGGATGAGAATTAATATATTACATAATTATTTACTTTATAGATTCAATAAACATTCAATATATGATATTTACAGAATAACAATACCAATATTAGCCTCAATGTTAATTACTGAATATAGTTGAAACATTTTTTGCATGTGTCCTCCCATTATTTTATAGCTTACTTGTATCTTTATTATCAGAGGACATATATTTCATTCTTTGTTAATTTTGTTTTAATTCTACAAGTAAATATATATTCAATGGTCACTATTAGCCCCATGTCTCTGCACTTATTTTTACTTAAACCTTGTTCTATAGATTTTTCAGGGAAAGCTCAGGAGAACAGTATCCCGAGTTCTTATCTGCTAATGATAGTTTGTCTCCAACCTTTATAAACTCAAAAGTTGTTCTTATTGTATCCTTATTGTATCCTTAGCTTAGCTTAGTCATTTTGTGTCAATTTAATAAGATGTGTAGCATGCCCTTCTATATGTAATTTCACATCTTTTTTTATACTTCAAAAAGTATTCATATATTATAGTCTTAGTTCTAAGTTCTGTAATCTTATTTTACTTTACTCCACCCCCAATTTGTGGCATCCTGTTATATGTATTTGGATCTTCTTTGCTTTTCTTCTGTATTTGCCACATTTTTGCAAATCTTTTTCACCACTTCATTTTAATTTTCTTGTGGTAGCTAAAAAATTTGATCACATAGAGGTAAAGAGAGGAAAGATAGATAACAGAGACTGAGAAGAGTAAGTGAGAGGTGGGAGAATAATGAAAAAAAGGGTTAAAAAGTGCAGCATACGGTTAAATAGAAGGAATAAATTCCATTTTTGATAGCAAAGTATGGCGGTTATAGTTAACAAAAATTTTTTGCACTAGGGTGATGGATACCCTAAATACACTGATTTAATTACTATGTATTATATACATGTAAAAAATTTCACATGTATTCTATAAATTTGTAGAAAACCCATACATTTTTTAAATGAATATATTTTCCTTCTTTCATTTTCTTTTTAAAATACTGTCTTTTATGTTCCTTCTAGGTTAGTCTTGATTTATGAAATACTTTTATTTCTAATTATTTTCTGATTCCTACCACCATACTCTAAGTCATGTCTAATTCTGACTCATTTTGTTCTTTTATGTTATATGTAATTTTCTTAATTTCTTTTAGCTTATTTTTAAATATTAGGTTATAGTGTTCATCTTTTTGTGTTACCCTGCTTGTCTGACATTTTAAAATTTTCTGTTAAGTATGATATCCTGATTCTATTATCTTTATTACTATAATTTTTATATAGCGTTTGACTTCAATTCTTCTTTATTACATAATCTCATTCAAAATAACTTTTCCTAATTTTTTAGGAGGAGAGCACAGTTCAAGGTATTTCTCAACATCATATTCTAGAACTCCTTCTATTGTTTCTAATATCTTTATTTCTCTTCTCAATTTTGTTTGGACTTATTTTTCTTTGGTTTTTTTCCATCCCATTTCTGTTTAATTTGGAATCTTTTGCATCAGTTTTTCCCCTTGTGTGTAGCTTTATTAAAAGGGGCTTTGGTTCTTCAATTTTGAGAGTTCTAAACTGTAGCCCTTTCAAACCCCATTGCAGATCCCTTTCACTTATCTGATGTTTCAGTGTGTGAACTCCCTCCTAATTTTAGCTCTTGTTCTCAGATTGATTCTCTGAGCTTTACAGTGAAGATTTGTTATTCATTTTGGTGCTATCAGGCCCATCTGATATCATGTTGATTTGTTCAGATTCACGCTGTGAAGATGTTGCTATTCTACAAGATTTTATCTGTAAGTGGTTCTTCACTACCTACTTGTCTTTGGGGGTTCATGAGTATATATAGTCAAACAAATTTTTGTAAGTGTTAGCCATCGATATGGGTTTTTCTATCATCATTGATTTATTTTTTGTGGATATTTGAGGAAATTAAAAACCATACAGTGGCTACCACTCTCTCAAAAAATCCAAATATACTTTTTTGAATTTTGAATCTTGGAAATGTACTACTTACTAAACATAGAACTTATGTTAAATTATTTGTAAGCAAAATAAAGGTATTTGCCATCCTTGAATACACATACTTTATATCATATTATCTTACTTTTTCTCACAGACTACCAGTGCCCAAAACTATTTTCTTTCTTTTTTCATCCTTTCTTTTCTAATGATATTAATTTCATGACTGTTGGATGATTTCCTCAGAAGACATTTATTTAATCACACATGAAAATGTAATAAGTTTTCAGTGGATAAGCCTAACAGACACTACATTAACCAAGTAACAAAGGATTGGAACAAATAGATATGCTAAGTAGATCCTGATATAATGCATTGAGGACACTATATAACTTCTGTGTTATTCCTGCCAAACGTTCAAAATCTAATCATGAAGAAACACCAAACAAACCCAAATGGACTGGCTAGACGACTTCATAAATGGAAAATTAAGAAACTGTTCTAGATTAAAGGAAACTAAAGAAACTGGATAAATAATGCAATCCGTGAAGCTGAACTAAACTGAGGGAAAAGTGTATATTTTGATTTTGCTATAATGGATATCATTGAGACAATTGGCAAAATCTGAGCATGATCTGTAGATTTATATAAATGTACTATATCAATTACAAATGACTGAATTTTGATAATCATACAATGGTTATATAAGAGAATGCCCATAATTTTAGGAAATGCACACTAAAATATTTAAGAATAAAAGGGTGTTATGTTTGCAACCCACAGTCAATTTCTGTTTTCACAACAGTTATGCTCTATAAAGTTTCTGAAAACAATAAGTTGGCAAATATTGAGCCATTGCTTCTAGGGGAAATACAGGATTAGGTCCCTGTGAGTCTCTGATCACACAGTTACATTCATCCATTATCTTAGCCTGTTCGTGCTGCTATAAAAAAAAATCCCTGAGACAGGGTAATTTATAAAAAACAGAAACTTATTTTCTCACAGTTTTGAAGACTGAAAAGTCCAGAAGACTCAGTCTCTGCTGAAGGTTGCTTTCTACGTCCAAGATAGCACTTTCTTTCTGCATCCTCCATAGAGGACAAACGCTGTGTCCTCACATAACAAAAGAACCCAAGAGCAAAACAAAAAGAGCCTAAACTAATTACCTCCAACCCTTTTATAAATCTGGAATCCATTCATGAAGGAAGAACCCTCATGATGTAATTACTTCCCCACAGACTTCACCTCTTAACACCACTGCAAGGGAGATTAAACTTCAACATGAATATTAGAGGCATATATTCCTACCATAGCACCCTATAACACATAACTTTGTTTTCCATGTGTTTCTTTTTAAATTATGTTGTTGATTTATCAACATTGAACTCGTGGCCAACAGCACTATAACCCATGCCTTGATGAAGCTTATTCTAAGACAAGTATTTTCTTCATAAGGCAGAAATATACACACACACACACACACACATTATTTAAAGAGATACAAAAGTGAACCACCACATGGCTCGTTTCCGTAATCCCAGAACTTTTGGAGGCTGAAGCCAGAAGATTGCTTTAGCCCAGAGTTTAAGATCAACCTGAGCAACATAGATATGCCCTGTCTCTACAAAAATTAAAAAGAAAAATTAGCCAGGTGTGGTGACATGCACCTAAAGCCCCAGCTACCCAAGAGGCTAAGGTGTAAGAATCACTCCAGCCCAGGAGTTCAAGGTTGCAATCAGCCATGATCAAACCACTGCACTCTAGCCTGGGCAATATAATAAGACTCTGTCTCTATAAACCACAGGGAAAAAAAAACTGGAAAAACTATATAAAGAAAGAATGGCAATGCACATATAATTAATGTTAGCATACGAGTAATCTGATCGAGAAGCATGTTCGAGAATTCTTTGTACTAACTTTTCAGTTTTCCTGTAATTTTGAAATTATTTTTAAAAAGAAAAGAAAAAAATAACCAAAGTAAGGCTTTTTCTTGTTTTTTTGCTGTAACCCAAGTAGCAGCTAGGACAGGGCCTGGCATGTACTCAACAAATACTTCTTTAGGAATAAATGATTCATGTTAAGTAAGGGATCATGTCTAGAGAACTAGGGTTAAGAATATTCCCCATAAATATGATGGTAGTACATGGGGATCGGGGATGTCTATACATGAGTGAATGTATAAAGAAAGGCTGGTTTAGTGATGTGGTTTCCATCACTGATTAGATATAGAAAACTCAAAAACGTTTATTCTTCCTCTTATCATCTCTTACAAGAATAAACCGTGATTTTGTGGGCTTATAGAATATCCTACTTATAGTAATAGCAATAATGCATCAATTAATATTATTGACCTACTTTCTTTACATGTTACATCTTTCTAAACTGTTTACTAAATGTTGGAAGCATTCAACTGACCTTTATTTGATCTCAGATACAACTTGTGATAGCCCCAGGTTTAAGATGAACTTGGATTTTACTTATTCAATGCATATCATTGAGTATTCTGCCCATCTAAGCATCTTATTTTAGCATCTACCATATGGAATTTTGATGCCAAGGCTTATCTTAATTCTGAGCTATTTGATAGCATAGTAATTACTACAAAGCTATCAAGTACCACCAAACAATTTGCATTTCCTTAGGGAGTAATTTTCCTACAGGACAAATAGCAGTTGTCAAAGGACTAAGAATAATTTTGTTTACAAGCGCAGATTTAGAAACCAATAAACAAGTATGAACACACACTGGAGATGTGACTTTCACTCTTAAGTATCTGTCTTTAAATCATTAAGCTTTAAATGCTAGTAATGAAAAAAAAGCATTTCAACTATTCTGATGAGAAGTAGGAAACTGGGCCTCCGTGGTTCTTCTTGACCCATTAATAGAAATATATGTTAAGAACTCTTGTTTCTAGTCAATATCTTGGTTATAAATGTATTCAAGACCAGGGGAAAAAAATTTTTTTCTCAAATGAGTTCAATTCAGTTCAAAACAATTCAGTAATCATGAATTAATCACCTGTTTTTGCAAAACACCATGCATAAAGCCTCAAGAAGATTCTCCTTGATTCCAAAACATCTTATTTTATTTATTTTTATTTTTATTTTTATTTTCTTTATTATTTTAAAGATGTGGGGTACAATTCAGGTTAGGCATACAAATGTTCATTATGCAGGTACCCTTGTTGGTGTGGTGTGCTCCCGCTTCCCTGGCAGTTTCCCTCTACTGCCAATCCCACGCCTCCCTCCCCTGGCAGTATCTTCCACTACTGCCAATTCCTTTCATATAGTATTATGATAATTGTTCAAGTCTCGCTTATGAGTGAGAGCATAGGGTACTCTGTTCTCTGCTTCTGTGATAGATCAGTGAGTATGATAGACTCTAAATCCAGCCAAGTTGCTACGAAGTTCATGTTTGTCCTTCTTTATGGCTGTGTAATATTCCATTGTATGTATGTACCACATTTTTAAAATCCAGAATAGTTTTAATGGGCAGCAAGTTTGGTTCATGTTTTTGCTATTGTAAATAGTGCTGCAATAAACACATGTATGCAGGTGTCTTTTTTTGTAGAATGATTTGAGTTATATACCCAAGAGGAGGATTGCTGGATCATTTGGAAGGTCAATTTCTAGTTCTTTCAGAAATCACCAGACTGTGTTCCAAAGAGGTTGCACTAGTTTCCAAAAACGTTTTAATTCCTTTATCAATGTACGTCAAGGCACTGAAACACTTACACGTACTCTTTGGACTGCTCATATTACTCAACTGCCTGGTTGTTTTTTCTTCCATAAGATACTTTGGATTTTTAAAATCCAACTTATTGCTTAAAAATCACAATATGTTTGATCACAAACACCAATAACACTCTGCTGTTTGACTCTGTAGAAATAATGAACTTTGGTATTATAAACATTATGAATGTGTCCATTAATTAATTACCTATTAGAAAGAGCATAAAAGATTTATCCCATCAGAGCCTATGCTGATGAAACTGCACTTTCATTACCATTTTCTGCCTTAAAAAATAAAATAAATTAGCATTTGAATTATGCATGGGTATATAATATTTTGATGTTTCAAATTTTAGAGAGACCTAATGTTAATCAAGTTATTAAATAAATTTTTAAAAAGTGAGTCTCAGTACCTTCTAGTCATTTAGTTTTTCAATCGCCTGTGATTTTTTGGCTTACAACATTAATTAAAACACCCTCATGCTGAGAGGTTTTTGCTTCCCCTGGTGACTTTTCCTGGAATTGATGTATTTTGACAGACTAGGACTATACTGCAGTAGTTATAGATGTAAAGCTGAATTGGATATGTTCATATTCCCTGAAGATTTTCAATAGCTAAACACCTTATATCTGAGCTTACATAATGGCTGTTAACACGATTGGTAACTGTGACAAAGAATTACTTTATCCGTTGAGGCTATATCATATGTATCTAGTTAGCTGATACACAGTTTTATCTTTTTTTTTTTAGCATCAAGCTATATGTAAAGAAGTGAGAGGACAATACTTTCTGTGTCCGAAATGAGTAATACATATCAGAAATCAGAATAAACATTTGTATATCATTATAATAAGGATTTGTCTATACAGGAATTAAACAGAGCTGTCTCAGGTAAATGAGAGGATAAATGAATGAGTAATTTACATATCAGAAACCCTTATGAGAACTGTAATTTGTCAAAATAAATAATTATAATTATTTATCTCATCAACACTTTGTAGATAATATTTGTAGTAAGAGTAAGACTGAACTTTGAATTAACCAAACCTTCTCAGCAAGTTGGTGAGTTTATCTGGTTTCCATCGAGATTTCTGCAGTATCAACTGCAGTAAGGTCTCCATCAACTGTGAAAATATTCCTAAAACAATAACTGTGCCATGATAACACCCATTCATTTACTGTATATAGAGAGTAAAGATGAAGTTTTCACTACCTCTCATCAATTTATCTGTCAAGTGAGAAGAAAAATCTCTTTCCTTGCAAATTTAAGTTTCTGTAGCTTTCTGGTTCAGAAAATTGTATGTATCTATTACTTGATCAAGAATTTATTGTTTGGCCCCAAATCTTTTTCAGATACATATTATATCACTTTATAACCATTCACCTACAATCATCACAGCAGGGTAGGGCCATACTACTAATATTGCTATTTTGTCAAGGCAGAACTTTATAAACAGTCAGAAACCATTAATAGTGTTTCAATTTCCTGAAAAACCACCTTGAAGAGCAAAACTATATGGGAGTATGCCTATTTTAGAATTCATAATTTTACGTCTGATTTTAAAATATTACTGTTTACATATTCTTGTAGGTAAAATGATCTCGTCAATGGATAATTTTTAGGCAATCGCGTAATATAAGAATTATCAGTGAAAATAAAGTGGCAGTTCATTAAGCAGCTTCCTGGAAGACACCAGAGAAAACATTAAGAGGGTGAGCATAATGTAGCACAGATAATGAAGGACTGAAAAAGAATATATCGAGTTAAAGCTCTTCTCTGGGCCACTGAACAACTAAATTTTTTATGTATTCTTAACTATATAATATATCACTTGGGTTTGCTTAAAATTCTATTTTGATATGTTGCATCCTTTTTCAAAAGATGGAAATTGTTCAAATGTAAAGTCTGCCTTTTCTATCATAGACATTAAAAATGGTAAGGAAAAGGGGGTAGATAGAAGGCTTTCTTCTAAAAAAAAAAGTAGTTATTTTGTTGGGAAGAAAACATGACAGCAGAGTTGAAATCCTGTGGCAACTATATTCTTGAATGAGCATCAAGAGAGTTTATCGAATACTGGTCAGGGTAGATATACAGAAGCTCCCATTCACAGCACAACTTATTTTAGAACCATTGAAAAATGTGGATGTTTTTGCGGTCTTTTTGTCTGAGTTCCTAGGTTGACAGAAAGGACTCATTCACGTCGTTTCTTAAGCACTGATCAGATGCTGCCGAATATAGTCAGCTGTTGCCTTTTCCCAGTGAACCAGTAAGCTCATCCTAGCTATAACTGCTTAGAAAGCCCACTTGGACTTTGGTATCTTTCACTAAATCTCTGTACTCATAGTTTTCAAAGTGGTTTTATATGAAAATGGTTTTTCCTTCCTTCTTTCCCTCCCTCCCTCCTTCCTTCTTTCTTCCTTCCCTCCTTTTTTAATTCTTCTCTCTCACTTCCCCCAGCCCTTTCTCTTTCTGTCTCTCTCTCTCTCTCTCTCTCTGAAAATCTGGTGACAAATTATATTATTGACTTTACAGTCTTTCATGATGGTCTTAAAAAGGATTAGGAATGATTGTGTACAAACTGGGCTCTGAGGAAGAGGAAAGGTCCAATGTATAAGACTTACCTGGGGGTGGTATGCAGCTATAGAACCGAAGTCATGTATCCACAGCTGTACAATGTGACCTTACATGCAGCAGGCCTGGCATCAGGGTGAATCCAAGTGGGATACAGAGGATATCTGTCTTTCTGCTGAATTTTGGCGTCAAATCTCCAGATGGCAAAACAGAAGAATCAGGCAGATGAGTAATAACAATAAATGTTTGTGGCCATGCTAATAAGGCTATATTCTGTTGGAGTGTACTTTATGTACCAGAAGAATGGAGTTAAGATTCCAGAAATTCAAGAATAGAAAGAGATTCTCTCTCAGTCACTGAGTAATATTTGAAGGTAAACCTTCTAAACCTTCTAAGTCTACAATTTGAGCTAAGGGATAACTTGCAGCCAAGGAATCATGTTACCTATTATAAATTATTCATGTGAGAGTCTTTCTTAATGGCAAATTTTGACAGAAAAAAGGGGAATCTCAAGAACACAAAAAAGAAAGGACTGAGAAGTGGTTTCCAAAAGTTGGGTGTGTCAATGGAAATCACTTTACAAAATTTGGTCTTTACATAACGTAGATGTTTTAAATTAAAATCTCACTCTAGTGTTTTACTAGGACCTAGTATGCTTTATCTGCAGTAATCACCTAGAAAATATAGCAAATAAAATCTCTATTAAAATTAAGGAGAGCAATGACAAGAGAATTGTCCTGTGAGGTATTAAAATGTGCTCTTAAGCTACAACATAAAAACTTGTACAATGGTATTGATTCCAGAATCGACAGAGCAGTGGAAGAAATTAATAGTTTAAAAACAGTACAAAAGAATGTATTAAATATCCAAAGGGAAATCATTAACTTAGTCATAGTCTTGAGGGAGTTAATACATAAAAATAATTTGAGAAAAAATTCTTGTTAGAAAACATAGGCGAAAAATAACAAACATGCTCTCAAATGCATAGCTGAGTTCCCAAGAAGGTAAGGGTGTTCTCCAGATGCTGAAAGCGAAAGCAAAGCAAAATAAAGGAGAGGGCAGCTCATAATTTATAATCACAATGACCATAGCAAGACATGATAGAAATTAAGCAAAAGCAAATCACTAACAATACAATTAAATATATTCAAATTTTAAAAAGTCATCAGAAAATTTAATAACAAAAATGTTTGGATACATATCATGAAATAGAGATATTTAAATACCATATGCAGTTTAAGAGATCATGTATTCTTGGCCATTGCCTTGCAAGACTCTGGTGTGGCTATGTGCCCTATGAGCTATGGCTGCTGCTGTGTTTCCTAAGCTTTGTTTACCTCTCCTACCCTGGAGAGATAAATCAATCAATCTCTCTTTTTCTCTCTCTCTCTCTCTCTGTCTCTCTCTCTCTCTCTCTAATTTGCTTTCTAAATAAACTATATTTTCTAATCTAAAATAAAAGATAATGTATTCTTTGCCTGTTTTGTGTAGCTATATATATATGCAAATGAACTAAGACTTCTTGTTTTGTTCAAATTTCTCTCCTAATTTTTTGTCTTTGCATTCTGTCAGTTACTAAGAAGTGCATTTCAAACAAAGCTTCCTCTAAAGGAAGGAGGTTTGTGAGAACGTATGATAGGTATGCTCCCAAGGCTTTTGAACATGTGGGAAGCCAAGACCTAAAGGGCTAAGCTCAGAATCTTGGAAAAGAAGACTGTTCAAGCTATAGGAGACAAATCCCATCAGGCTTTCAATCGAAAGCCGTGGAGGACAACCTCCACAAAATTATTAGGTCAGAAAGGTCTAATAAGTTTCCTGCAGTATCATGGTGCTTAGGATATGCTCTGTGTCTCCTTGATAATATTTGCCAGACTTTAAACCTGTAAAAAGTAGGAGTCTAAAGAGTTAAGTTAAGCCGGGCTCAGTGGCTCAGCCTGTAATCCCGCGCCTTGGGAGGCTGAGGTGAGTGGATTGCCTGAGCCCGCGGGTTCGAGACCCACCTGGGCAATTTGGCGAGACTTCATCTCTACAATAAATCAAAAAATCAGCCGGGCATGGTAGCGCATACCTGTAATTACGGCTACTCGGAAGGCTGAGGTGGAAGGATCGCCGGAGCCCAGCAGGTCGAGGCTGCAGTGACCGGGAGCGGCCACTGCACTCAAGTCTGGGCGACAGAATGAGACTCCAACTCAAAAAAAAAAAAAAAAAAAAAGAGTTAAGTTCAGCTCTCAAAGGGACAGAATTTCCAGAGTGAAGGTAAGAGGGATGCACTAGGTTTTCAAAACACACACACACACACAAAGACACACAGAGGGAGAGAGAGAGAGAGAGAGAAAACAAAGAATAAGGAATGGGGAAAGCAGAAATCCCCAAAGAACAAGGGAAAAAACCCCAAAACAAGTTTCCCCAAAACACCAAAAGCTGAGTTTGTACAACAATGTCTCCAATCTATTTCTTATAAGACAGAGGAAATCAGTACCTCATCCTATCTATCTAACAGCAGAAGTAAGTAAGGAATACTCCTTGGTTAAAAAATATCACCTGGGTCTTCTACATTATTTTGTATACAATGGAAGATAGAAACTATGGAAATCAGTAATTAGTAAAAAACATTTTTGAAGCACAAAGAAAAAAATACTGCCAACTTAGGATTCTATTTCTGGTTATAAAAAAATTCTTCAAAAATAAATTGGAATAAAAAAATGTGTTCAGACAAATAAAGCCAAAAAACGTTGTCACCAACCAATGTGCATACTAAGAAAGAAATTCTCCATGCTAAAGAAAAATAATCCCAAATAGAAGCATGGAATAATATGAAGAATAAAAAGTACTGACAAAGGCAAGCGCATGAGTAAATATAAAGGAATATTGAGTGTTTCAAAATTATAAAATAATAAAGTTTTGTGGAGTTTATAACATGTTGAAGTAAAAATATATAACAATGTTAGTTCAAAGGACGGGGGTTAATTGGCACTAAATTGCTATATGTGCAATGTTTAGAAAGTGGTAAAATCATTGAATTAAATTGTTATATAGGTCAGCTAGTCACTTGTTGTTTCCGAGGTAGTCATTAAAGAATGAATAAAATAATTTTTTAAAAGATAAAAATGAAGCCGGGCTCGGTGGCTCAGCCTGTAATCCCGCGCCTTTGGGAGGCTGAGGTGAGTGGATTGCCTGAGCCCGCGGGTTCGAGACCCGCCTGGGCAAGCGAGACCTCATCGCTACAATAAATCAAAAAATTAGCGGGGCGTGGTAGTGCGCG
>CAUYQG010203940.1:0-101019 GCA_963574415.1 Tarsius wallacei | reverse complement strand
TCTTCTTCTTCTTTTTCTTCTTCTTCTTCTTCTCTCTCTCTCTCAGAAAACCCTGCTAAATTATCCAGACCATCAGATAGGATCAAAATAAACTTGATTTTACCTCTACAGACAAAATATTTTTGTTTTCAGGAGCTTGGGCTTTCAGATACCCAGATGAGCCTCAGCTTCCCTATTCTGTGAAATGGGCCTCACAGGACTCCTGCATGCACTTCTCACTCTAGCCATTCAGCTCAGACAGATGTAGCCACGATGCTCTGGCGTCGTCTTTCAGACTGATGTCTAGCCTCTGTCATTTTGTCATTTAATAGAGAGCACTCAAAAGAAAAGCATTAAGGTGAAAAAGAATCATGTTAAAGGTCAATCTCATATTTTGTATAAAGATGTTATTTTTCGTTGGTTATTTATTATTGTTGGCCTTTTTGGATTAATTATGGCACTGTTTTTAAAAGTGGCAGGAGCAATCTGTCACCCAGAATTACACAGCAGGCCACCCAAGCTCCACACTTCCTGTTATCCTGCTGTAAATCAGTGTCACTCTCAGGAGCGCATGCCACACGTACCCATGGCCAGGCCGGCCCCTGTCACAATCAATGCAGTGCCCACCACTCCCCTCTTCTCATTCCCGAAAGGGTCCTGAAAGAGGATTTGTCCAGGAACGCCACAGCCTCACAGTGTGCTGACTTTATAAAGAGACGAGGTGAAGTAACACTTTTCTTTTTAATACCCTGTGGTGTTGAACTGAAATTGCAGCCTGCTTCTATTTTCAGAGGCCTCCTTGGTAAGAGAATGTTTTTATCTGGAGATACAATGACTGTACCCCGTACCCTGCAGTTCCCATGAAGCCCTTGCCAAAGTCCATGAATGCTTGCTTTATGAATTGGTCTTGCAGGTGTTCAGGGGGGTATGTAATCACTAATGAATAGTCGAAAAACACAGAAACTCTCCACCGCCTCTGGCACCAAGAGCTGCTGGGCTTTATAATTCTGTGAGAAAACACACATGCAACTAAAGCTTTCCCTGGGCTCCAGCACTGCCTGAGGCCAAATATTCGTCACAGTACATCCCTGGGCTGGTGGCATGTTCCAGAAAGGAAGGGATCTGTAGTCACTCTGTGGGCCGGGAAGTTTGTGCCACTCGCATGATTTCGCTGCCCTGACTTGGTGCAGGCATTATCTTGGCCAGTGGCATCATCTTTATGCAGGGGTCATTTATGTAACCCAGCAGGCTAAATCACCTGGAGAATTTATGAAGACCTTATGGGCCTAGGCCCAGGTGGGCTGGCTGCCCAGGGAAAGAAGGCATTGGGGGGTCAAAACCAAATAACCACAGATTATCTGCACAAATCCTTGGGCAGGGGGAATTAGAACTAAGGGGAGACAAGAATAAAGTATTTTCCTCAGGCAGGCTGGATAAGGAGGAGGGGTACAGGGAAAGAAAATGTCCTGGTATTGGGTGCCCACAGAGCAAGGAAAGTTACCTGAGAATCAGTGGGGCTGTAGGAAGAGGATTCTTATGAGCTAATCTGTATGTCAATCCCAACTTCAGCCCCAGAGAGAGGCAAAGCTAAAGTGGAAAGCATGCTTGTCATTTTTCCCACTGTCTTAACCTGCCTTTCCTCTCTACCATGAGCTCTCTCTGAGCTGATAACTGGAAACATCTAGGAGTGGTAACTAGAGCAGCTCTCCAGACCTCCTGAAGACAGCAAAAAAGTTAGGAATTTGCGTCAAGATTTCCAAATTCTCTGGCACTTTGAAGGGGCCGTGATGTCTCTCTGCCAATACAGACTATCCCGTGACAGCACATTGAAAGTACAACATCAGGACGTTAGACAAGACAGGAGCCTAGTACTGGAACAACAGAATATTGGGCAGTAGCACGTGGCACTTTCCAGCCTCCATAGCTGGCAACAGTCCAAATCCCTAATCCCAAAGCCTCCAGGGCACTGGTGAAAGGAACTGGGGGCTGCCCAGGGATGGGGCCTTGGTCCTGAGAGTGAGCCTTCCAGGCTAACAGCGTCTGGGACACTGAGTGGGACTGTCTTTCAGCCAGAGCCAGCAGGGGTGGCCCCAGAGCAGAACCAGGATTGGAGTTCAGAAGCTGAACTGTCAAGGCCACTCAGAAACCTTGAAACATATTAACTTCTGCACTTTAGGGGCAGAAAGAATTTTTAAATATGGGAGTACAAAGCCAGTAGACTCTTTCTCACAATATACCTGCCTTCTCTGGGCTTTCATATCTTTCCCAATGCATGTTACACTAACATTTCCAGTTACCTATGCTGACCCCCGAGGTGTCAAAACAGCTCCATAGTCTAGTTGCAGTTAGGTGGAAGAAGTTTTTAAATTAGTGATATTTTAGAAATAAATAAATAGATAGACAATTAGTGATATTTTAGAAGCACAATAGAAGACATTCTAGTTCCAAAAATATTTCCCAACTTGCCTCCCTGACACAAGAAATTCCACAATTAGATATGTATTCTTTTGACTTAACCTAAACCTTTAGCTAGTATACATGTTAATTTATTCAGCAAATATCCACTGAACAATTTCTCTGTGCCATGCATAGTGCTGGACCTAGAGAGATGAGATAAATAACATATACAAGGTTTATGCTTTCATGTCACTTACACCGATCAATATCTGTCATTTAATAATGAATATATGATGTAGGACATGTGATGCGGTTTGTCTGACTTCGCTGGTGACCTTTTAAGTTTTGCTTTTGTTTTTTTTTCTCTCTCTTGTATTTTTTTTTTCCAAGCATAGTAAATTTATAATTTCTTACAGCCAAAAAAAAAAAAAAAGAGTTCATCAAATTATTTCCTGCAAGAACATTTTTACAGAAGAGGAGAACTATCATGATCCCGCCTGGAGAAGGACAAAGTAATGACTTCATCCTTGAACGGAAAAGCAAAAAGACCAAGGTGACAAGGCAAGGGCCACTGAGGATAAATTTCACCTACTCCATTCATTCATTCATTCATTGTCCATTCATTCATTCATCCATTCAACAAATATGTTCTAAGCATCTGTTTAGAGTCAGATACTGGGAATATATCAGTGAAAAGACACATGTAGTCCCTGCCCTCAGGGATCTTAAATCTAGTGGGAAAGCCAGACAAGTAACTAAAATTATAGTAAAATATGAGTAGTGCTATTCAGGGTGGGCACAGTGCACTAACAGGGTACACAAACCTGACTTGGGCTGAGTTAGAGAAAGCTCTGTGAAGGGAGTAAAATCATAAGAGTGGGGATGGCGCTCAGCATTCCTGAGAATGGGAACCGAATACACACAGTCTGTAAAACAAGGGAGCTACTGTGCTCCCCAGTTCCACAGTTGGAAGGTGGAACATCAAAGCACAGCTGAGTCAAGAGTGCACATCTCCTGTGGGTCAAAGCCAAGGATTAGCTAACTTCTCTTGCAAAGGGCCAGAGAGTAAATATCGTAGGCTCTTTGGCCCACACGGTCAGCTGCTACCTACTCAACTCTCCCCTTGTAGCAGAAAAGCAGCATAAGCATTTGGTAAACAAGAGGCCATGGCTGGGCTTCAATGAAACTATATTTACTAGAAGAGACAGTCGGCTGAATTTTGCCCATGAGCCACAGTTTTCCATCTCCTGGTCGTCTAACTAGGATTTGGAGCCAAACAGATGAGGCTAAGGAAACTTCGTCTGCTGGAATGGGCCTCCCTTGAGAAAGGTAATATCTGTGGCAAAAGGGAACCAGGAGATCTGACTTAGGTCTTGGTCAGACCACAAGCTGTAGGATAATGGCCCTGAAGCACAGTTTCCTCATCTATAAAATGCAAGAGTAGAATAAGACAGCCTCTGGGGCCTCTTTTCTTAAGGTCTAGAGCAGAGGTACTTAACCTGAGGCACAGGTACACCCCCAGTGAGTCTATGGATAATACTGAGTGGCCTGTGAATTTTCAACAACATTACCTCTTTATTTTCATAAATTTCTAACTGAAATGTAGTATTTATGTTCATCACAAGTGACCACAACAAATCACAGGATTATTAGCAGTACCTGTGACTTTGTCTCCAAGAGAAATCATAGATATTTTCACATTATGTTACAGTTGGTGCATATATCTTGAAATATCAATTATATTCACCATTTCTTTGAATTTATGGTAGCTAGTAGACCTGCAACTAGACCTTGTTATTTACTTTGTTAATAGAGATAAATATATGTGTATATTGCAAATTGGGTTTTTAAAAATATTTGATAACTGTATTTTAATCTAATTGATTTTCCCTTGTAATTCTGTGTAATACATTTTGCTCAGTAAAAAACAGTATTCTGGGGTTACCCCTTTGGGTCCCCTCCCACTGTGGAAGCTTTTCTGTCCTCTCAATAAATCCTGCTTTCAAAAAAAAAAAAACAGTATTCTGAGAAGAAGTTCATGGCCCAAATAAATGATTAAGAATAGTGATCTAGCCGGGCTCGGTGGCTCAGCCTGTAATCCCACGCTTTGGGAGGCTGAGGTGAGTGGATTGCCTGAGCCTGTGGGTTCGAGACCCGCCTGGGCAAATTGGCGAGACCTCATCTCTACTATAAATCAAAAATTAGCCGGGCGTGGTAGCGCGTGCCTGTAATTCCAGCTACTCGGAAGGCTGAGGCGGAAGGATCACCGGGGCCCAGCAGGTCGAGGCTGCAGTGGCCAGGAGCGTGTCATTGCACTCCAGTCTGGGTGACAAAGTGAGACTCCAACTCAAAAAAAAAAAAAAAGAATACTGATCTAAGTAATGAGTAATTAATTTATATAAATTATATTTGTCAAGTATTTATCTTAAAAAAGAACAGACATACGTTTAGGGGAAAGATATGGCAAAGGAGTAGCTTCTTATACAGCTGATAAAAATAAGAATTGTTACAGCTTTTTAGAAAGTAATGGAGTAAGATTTATTAAAATTTTAAAATACATATATATGCTGTAATCTCATTCCTGGTAATTTAGTTTATATAAATAAAAGCACCAGTACAAAAAAAAATATGGACAAGAATTTTTTCACGGTGTGAACAAGAAACAAACACACACACACACACACACACACACTCAGAGAAAAAGTGATTGCTTATTGCTAATGGATGGTTAGAAATGATGCTGTATCCACAGAACGGAATATTATATAGTCATGCAAAAGAACGGAATATTATATAGTCATGCAAAAAGCTATACTAGATGCCTGGTGGAATTTCCATGCAGTATTATTGAATGAGGAAAGGAATAAGAGAGTAATACAATTTTACCACATTTAATTAAAATGTGCTATGACAAAAGGCACATTATACACATATGATGATGATGATGATGATGTGTGTGTGTGTGTGTGTGTGTGCATGCGTGCAGGTGATTCTATGAGCATGGAGAAAAGTGAGGAAAGAAATATATTAGCATGCTAATATGTGCTTCATGGGAGGAGGTAAAGTTGATGGAGATGCAAATGGGAAGAAGAAAAGTCAAGTAAAAACAGAGAAGAAAGACCAGGCTAACTACCACCACAACAGAGTGCGTGTATAATATGATTGCATTTTTCTGTTGCTATAAAATGTATTTTTATGGCTTGTAGAAGAAATAATTCCCTCTACCCCTCAGAAAAATTTATGCTATCAGGTAAACATAGGATGAGTCCCTTCTCTGGTACCTGATGCTATCAGTTCATTTTGATTCCCTATTTTTGTTATAAACAACTCATTCATTTGTTTATTATCCATTCATTCATTCTCAGAAAATCATAAGTGCCAGGGACTCTGAATAAAAAGAAGCAAAAATACAAGAAGAAAAGGATATTTTATATTCTTCCCTGTCTCTAGTTTGCTCATTGTTGTTGTTAATTAATGTCATATGCTTATTTGTTTTCTCATTTCTTCTGCTTATTCCTTTGCAGGCTCACCAAATTCTCAAAAAGATAGGATTGATGCCCCACACATCACAGATACTCAACAGAGGTTCACAGAGCCACGAAGGCAGATCCACTTGTCACACCTTTCAAGGTCAAAAGGGAGCAGCCGTGGCTCCGACCAGGCGCCATCCTGCTCAATGACCTAGAAGTTCAGGAATCTGATCAGGCCACTTTGCAGAGGCCGTCCACCCACCCATTGCCCATCAGTTTCTATTCTGATGGCCAAGAATGAGAACAAAAGAAGTGAAATGCCAGCAGCTTTCAGGCTTTCCTCATCCAGTTGGATGGCTTTTTTGTTTTTACCTATTCAAATCTATTCTGGGAACTGTTAACCAGGGGACAGCCTGAGTCTCTCGAACTGCAGTTCTTAACTCTTAGGAAGAAAATGGTTCTCACAGCTTTCTCCTCGCACAAAGTGGAGGATAGGGGATCATTCTAAACATACTGGATCCTCTACTATAGGTGGCAATTGCTACCACTTAATCATAATTCCAATTCCTTACAGCCAGTGCCACACATTTCAAAATGTTTCCTTCCACCTACAAAATTCCAGGAGAGACAGGTAACACAGACAGTATGAAACTAGCAGCTGGTGAAGAATTTGAAGCTAAGTATAGTTTAACAACTTGCTAGAGATGACAAACTAGTAATATGGAAACTAGGAGCTGAACACAGGTCTTTCGAATAATAATGGGAGAAAAGAATCGGCATTTTAGAGAAGGTAAACTGATCTAGAATAGTCCTGTCCAACAGAAATATAATGCAAGCCACACGTGTAAGTCAAAAAGTTTCCACAGGTAGGGCATGATGGCTTATGTCTGTAATCCCAGTTTTTTGGGAGACTGAGGCAGAAGAATTGCTTGAGCCCAAGACTTCAAGAACAACTCCTGGGCAACATAGCAAGACCTCATCTACACACACACATACACACACACACACACACACATATACACACACACACAAAATTAACCAGGCATGGTGGCAGGTACCTGTAGTCCCAGCTACTACTCGGGAGGCTGAGGCAGAGGCAGAAGGATTTCCTGTGCCCAGAAAGTCGAGACTGTGGTGAGCCATGATGGTGCCACTGCACTCCAGCCTGGGTGGCAGAAAAAGACCCCAAATCAAATAATAATAATAATAATAATAATAAAGTCCACATTAACCACATTTACAAAGCAAAATGAAACAGGTGAAATTAATGTTTTTTGTTTAACCCCAATATAGTTAAAAACATAATCATTTTAACAGGCAGTCAATATAAAAAGTTTTTCATGAGTTATGTTACCTTGTTGGTCATACTTAGAAGACATCTGAATTGAGACCAGTCCCATTTCAAGTATGTAGTAGTAACATAAGACTGATGACTACCATATAGGTAGAAGAATGAGGATAAGACAATCAGTGGCATTTACAGAATAAGAGAAATTCTCTTCAACAAAGGAAATTGTGCCATAGAAGTGTTTTACCAGAAATGGAGCTGAGGAAAGTCAGCATCGACCCTTCTCTGGCCCCTAAAACATGGAATTCAAGACTGTGGGACTACATGGCACCACAGGTCACGCAGGGAAACAATATCTAGCCCTCTATCACCGAAGCAATGCCTGGAAAGGTTATGGAGAAGCTGCTCCCTGCAGGATGGAAGCTGGGGGCTTATAAAGCCTCTGTCAATAAGAAACCGGGCTCCACAATAATTTTAAACCACAGCAAGCCTGACAGGAAACTGACCTAGTAAACCAGACAAATTACTGCCGCAGCCAGGCCTGCCTGCCTCCCACTCCATCCTCCAGTGAAATCTGAGCTGCTTGGAAGCCGCTTCTGCTTCTTGGCTTTCTGGAGGGTGAGTGAGGGGAGGCCTGCAGCGAGGCCATGAGTGCTCCAAACCACAGCCCTGGCATTCTAGGTCACCGTGGCATCTCTATGGGAGCAAGTACCCTGGGGGAGTGCACTGGGGGGCAGTCAAACCTGATTTGCTGGGTGCCTCTAAGCTGGTTGGTCCCTCTTTCTGGCCTCTCCGTCACCCTAGCAGAAAGTGGCTATAATAATGCCTGGCCACCTGGGACCACATCCATTAAGGTGGTGAGTTCCTCGGGTAACAAAAGACCATTCATGGCCATAATATTTAAACTGCATTTGGATAAAGTGAACTGTGCACTTCCATTAGAATCCTTGGGACTTGATTCCTGCCAAGGAGGCTAGAGGGATACAAAAGAAACCACTGGAAAACAGAAGGTATAATATAAAGGTGCAAAAATAGATTTGGGAGGCATCAACAAGGCCAATCTGGGTAGGAAACGGCCCATTTAAACATTCACTAAATGGCAAGTCAGTGCATTCCACACAAGGCAGCAAGATGACTCTGATACAATTTTCTCCTGACTCTTGCTCCAAATGCCAAAGTGCTAGAGATCCACTCTACGGGAAGGACCAGGTTCAAGTATGGAAAGGGCAGAATTGAAGCTCAAGGAGCCCCGTCATTTGGGGAGCTTGAAGCCCTAGGTACGGTTCTCCTCCTTCCGCCTGCCCTTAGGTCCTGAGTTCCAGCATTGGGCTCCTTCCAGTGCATTTGTGTCCCCTCAGTCTGTGGGCTTTCTCAAGGCTCCACATTTTCTAGCTAGTTTAACAGTCTTATGAAGTGGTTAAAATCTCGAATTTAAACTCTTAAAGCTGCTTAAGGTCTAACAAAGCCTCAATGATCTAGCTGAATCCAGGTTCCTTTCAAGGATGCAATGGAATGCCATAGTCATTTGGTTCTTGCAAAGACCCATTTTTCTATTGATGTTAAGAAACTTTGACATAATCCTAGAAGGCAACTAAACATGCAATGGAAATATAGGCAATGCAATTCCTTGATAATGCTTTGTGCTCTAATTCATGTCAGTCATGGAAGCCAAAACAACATTTCCTGGAGAGAATTGCTTTAACATAACCTATGAGTGCACTGCTCGAAGAGGCTATCAAGACACCCGCCTTTGCTAAGAGTCTTTATCCTGATTTCTGATGTCAAATTGCACAATTTTCTTGAATCTCTGAGTCAGTTTCACTATCTGTGAAAACGAGAAAGCTGCCTATTTTCTACCTAGCAATCTATCGATAACAACCTGTCAACATAGTATACCAGAAATATAGTATTGAATAACTTGGAGAGGAAATAAAATACCAAAACAGTAAGAAGAACAGCAATAGGTTTACAGAAGAAGTTTTTTTCTCTCCTTTAATTTTCAGCAGTTTTCAAATGTGATTATATTAGTTCACTTAAAGAAAAAATTAATTTGTTATAAATTTTAATACAAAGTAACTTGAAATTGATGAGCACCATATGAGGGCAAATCATAGTCAAATCTTAATTATCCATATGCTGCTGAATTCACAATGTTTTATCTACAGTCAACTTTTAAAATCCAAAGGGAATTTCCCTGGCCACTAAGAACACCTCAGAGACAACCTCAATCAATCAATCAAAAAATATAAATGTATATATTTATTTTGAACTGTGAATTCAACACCGTGGAAAACACCTGGAAAAGGAGAGGACCTTCAAGTCCTGACCTAAAGGAGTCCCAGTGATGTTGGAAAAACAAGACTAGCCGTGCCCAGTGGCTCAGCCTGTAATCCCGCGCTTTGGGAGACTGAGGTGAGTGGATTGCCTGAGCCCCCGGGTTCGAGACCCGCCTGGGCAACTTGGTGAGACCTCATCTCAACAATAAATCAAAAAATCAGCCGGGCGTGGTAGCGTGCGCCTGTAGTTCCAGCTACTCAGAAGGCTGAGGCGGAAGGATCGCCGGAGCCCAGCAGGTCGAGGCTACTGTGGCCGGGAGTGGCCACTGCACTCCAGTCTGGGCGACAGAGTGAGACTCCAACTCAAAAAAATTAAAGAAAAACAAGACTAACATATATGACTAAATGCAAATAACAAAACTGTGATATGACTTAGGGTCTAACTGTAGGGAGCAAGATGAATGAATGAATGTTCAGAGTAACCACAAACAATGTGAATGAATGAATGCTCAGATGAATGAATATTCTGAGTAACCACAGACAATGTGGTGGATAATTGGGATTAAGTGAAAACCTTGAAAAATGAGTAACATCTACCTGTGAGTGAGCCAGAAGAGAGAAAAGAATAACTAATATTTTCTGACACCTACTATTCCCCAGGCACTGTTGTGACTTTACATATGTAATTCTGTTGGTTCTTCAGAACCACCCTGTGAGACAAGTGTTTTTAGTATCCCCATTTGACAGATAAGGAAACTGAGCCTCAATGATTGTGCTGTGTTTAGAGTATAATGCAGGAATCTGCCTGATTATAAGAGGTAACTGTCCCCTATGCCTGGGGACATGATGAAGCATAAGTTAGAATAAAGAAGGACCAGATGATAGACAGCTGTGCTGTCCAATATGGTAGCCACTACCAATGTGCTTATTGACTGTCTGAGATGTGTCCAGTGCAAGTAAGGAATTGAAACAGTGTGAAATATTTTTCTTTTAAATACAAATTTATTGTTTTGGGGAGACTACATCTTAATTTAATCATTGAACATTTAGCTTCCAAATTGAGATATGCTATAAGTTTTAAAATATACACAATTTCACAAGCTCAGTATAAAAGAAGAATGTAAAATATCTCATAACAATGTTTAATATTGATTGAATGTTAAAATGATAATATTTTGGATGTGTTGAGAGAAGTAAGATATAGTAATAAAAATCATTTTACCTATTCCTTTTTACATTTTTTATATGTCTACTGGATTTTAAATTACAAATCATTATATTTCTACTGGACAGCACTGATACAGAAGACATACTATGTCAAACAGTGGTAAGTACACCATAAAGAACAAAGCACAGTAAAAGAGTGATATGTCTGTCTTCTATTAAAATATAAGCTCCATGCAATTAGAGACCTTGTTTCTGTTCACTGCTATATTCTCACACCTATAACACTGTCTGCCATATAGCAGATGCTCAGTGAATTTTCACTCTGAATTTCCACCATCAAAGCTTGAAAGCATAGTGTTCTCTTTGCTCTCCAGTATCGGTCATCTTTGCTCAGTCCTCAGACCTGTCATTTCTCACTCTGTGAGAGCTCTAATATCCATTCTTTGTTTTCCATGTCTTCTGCCCCATCCTACCTCACTAGATCCTAATTCCCAAATTACTTTAATTGCTTCATAACTGGCCTGTTTGTCTCTTCCTCCCTCCCTTTCTTCTGCTTCTTCCTCCAATACATTCTGCTCATCACTGCCAAATTAGTTCTTCTCCACTACCATTTTCATTTTTCAAGTTCCTTAAAAGCAAGGAACAGGTCTTATTTATCTTGGTATATCTCTGGGTGCGGCACTCAATAGGTGCTTAAGAACTGTAAAAAATGTTTTGGAAATGTGTCAAATTATGTATAACTCCCCTTTGTTCACAATTACTAAAGATTGTTTTTATCCTGCTCGTTCCTTGTTCATGACCCTTCAAGAACTTCCCCATAAACCACAACTCAAAGTTCAAACTCAGGTTGGCATTCATGACCCACCATGATCTGGAGATGCCTACTTTTTGGCCCCACCTTTTCTATATTCATTCTTCCTCTTCTCAGGGCATGCCTCTTTCTTGCTTTCTCCTGCTCATACCGTTCTTTACTCCCTTGGGATACCTTCCCTTATCCATGTATCCAACTTACCCACCCTTCAAAATCTGGACCAATCCCCACTTCTCCTGCAAGGACTCTCCAAATCAAATCATATAAAAATAAACATCCCCAGCTCTGTCCTTCTGGAGGACTTAGCGTTAGCATTTGACCTTTAGCATACCGTGTCATTCATTTTCATCCATTCAACAGATACTTATCAGACCTCCACCATATAGTGTCAATACTTTCATTCCCTACTTGCATCTTACCTATTCAGTTATGTTATAAAAGTAAGATTTTAAACTTACTTGAATGGTCTATGTGCACAACATATATATGTTAAATTACTGGTGAAAGAGAATGTGGTCTGTTTCATGCCTCTGTGTTGTTATATATATTTTTCCATTTGCCTGGAATGTTCTCTCTCCAGCTCTCATTAGTCCCACCTGTCAGGCAAATTCTAACTTATCTTTAAATAGACAAGCAAGACAGATCTCTGTCTCCTTTGGGTCTCCTCCCCCAACAGCACATTGCACTTGTCCAGCTCTTACCCTCATGGTTTTCTTGTCTGTCTAGCTTGGTGAATGATTCCCCCTCTTAAAACCACTAGCGATAATATTGTATGGTATATTTAAATACTTTACCTTTTCTTTACAAGAAAAGCATTCATTAAATTTATGTAGGTGTTGTAGTCATGGTTGTACCAAATATATCTATGAACTTTAAATGCACATTCTCATTACCACTACTTTTATGTTTTTAAAATGTGCCCCCTTCTTTTCTACTCTCACAACATCCATGTGAAGTTACTGCAAAACATCCCCATGTTGCACTTGAACTAATGAGTTCTGCAGTTTTGTGGTTCTGTTGTTGTTTTACATATTGTTCCATTTGCCTGGAATGCCCTAAGAGTAGAAAAAGATTAAGTGCATTAATCTGTAAAACATACAATGCACACTGAAATACCCCATATTATTGCTCATTTTTTACATTCCTTGGGTACTTCAAATAATATTTAGAAACATTAAAAAAAGAGTTAAGACGTTTGACTATAATGCAAATTCTGAGGTATCATGAAATTGAGAAAGGTGATGCTAAGGGTAGTCCAGTAGTTAAACAGGAATTTTCCAGTCAGACTGTTTTGCTTCAAGTTTCAGCTTCGTCTCTTTCTGGTGATGTGTTCTGGGCATGTTATTTTATATCTCTAAATCTCAATTTCTGCATCTATTAAGTGAGGATAATAAAAGAACTCATAACTCATGACTCAAAACTCATAATATTATGATGACTCAAGAAGACAATGTATATAAAATACTTAGCATACTGCCAGGTATATAGTAAGTACTCTATACATAAATAAATGATATTTATAAATACTGTGTCAGAAACCAGAAACAGACAAATGTTTCCCTATTTTGAAAAAATGAAATTCCAAAAAAATAAATGTTGAACATTATATTCTCTAGCAGAATCCTAAGAAATATCATTAAACAGCTAACTTATAAAGAGAAAGAAGTGATCCATATAGATGGGTTCATTATGACTAAGTCAAATCCACTAATCTTATTTCTTATTTGAAAAAATTATTAGGCGAATGAATGTGATCATACAGAGGTCATGTATCTTTATGTTTTCATACTCTTTTTGGTGATTTATTTAGAAAAAAATCTAGATAAAATGAAAATTCGGCTATGTAAGCTTGTTAAAAATATATCAAGGCCATGATGGAGTAACTGATACCAGCTTTATCCTCTTGTAATAAATAACTAGAAAAATGAACAAAATAAGTGAAACAATTATTTTCAAACATTAGAAAACAGGCAACGCTAGATTGTGATCACTGACAAAAGAGATGCAACTAGATGAGCTCTATAATATGCTAGGCATTCTGTCTGGAAGCATTTTCAATGCCACAGTATAGGGAGAAACAGCCCAAGCAAAGCACAATAGTCTTGCTGAATTAGGGGGCAGAAATTAGAGTTTGATCAGACTAAGGCAGTTGGAATTTATTAAACAGAATATCATAGAGAAGAAACTACACAAGGACAGAGCTCTGGATGTTTTCACAGTAGTCCTCTTGAGTCTTTCATTAAATATTAAGCTGCCTGTATTCAGGAAGAAACACTATGAGGCCATGCAAACAAAAAAGGTTGGAAAGCTGTAAACTAAACAATTTCTAGAGCTCACATGGGACTGGAAGATAATGGCTCCAAACAGCTAGCATGGGGAATTCACACTGAACCTTGGGGCATTCAGTAGAGTCTACAAAAGAATCACACTTTAGTAATATTGATTAAACTACCCTGCAGGTAATACTGTTCTAGACCCAGCTTTTAACATTTTAAAAACACATCTCTAAAGGGTCAGTCTGACCCACGAGTAACTTAATGGCCTGCCAAAATAAAATTCACTACTCTTCAAAGGAGGACAACAAAATCCAGACACCCAATAATTTAACATTCACAATGTCCAACACCCAATGGACACCTAACACTATAAATTGTTAGATATTGAAACTGTAGCCTGTTTCTTAAAAAACCAGGCAGTAAGAACAATAGCAGAACAGACATAAGTGATGGAAGCTAGCAAAGACTTTACATTTGAGGATTTAAAGGAAAACATGAAGTATTAAGATAAATTAAAAATATGAAAAATAATCAAAATGGAGATTCCAGGGCTGAAAAATATTATATCTGAAATGAAAATTTTACTAAATGGACTTACTTAAAACAGATTGAACACTGCAGAAAAAAAGACCAGTGACCTTTTAAACAAAGCAATAGGAATTATCTAAATTGAAGTAGGAAAAAAAATTGGAATAAAATGGACATAACATTAGCAGCTTTCAAGACAACAGCAATCAATCTAACACCACATGTGTAAGTGGAGTCCTAGAAGAGCAAATATGAAAGACTATTTAAATAAATGATGATCAAAAATAATAAATTCAGAGATCAAAACATCCAACAAAGAGCATGTAGAAAGAAATGTTGGATATGTCATAGCTCTGTAAATCAAAGGTAAAGAGAAAACTGTAAAAGCATGTAGAGGAAAAATATATTATACAATAAAGAAGCAAAATAATAATGGCTGCAGATTTCCTTCAGAAAAAAAGGCAAGGCAAAAGGCATTTGAATGACACTTTTTAAGTGTAAAAGAAAACAGTCAACTCAAAATTCTGTATCCATTGACAATATTCCATTTTTGGAGGCAAAATAAAGACATTTTTAAAAAACAAAAGCTAGAAGAATTCTTTACCAGCATATCCATGCACATAAAACTGTTAAAGAAATTCAGGCTAAAAGAAAATGACATCAGATGAAAACTTAGATTCACACAAAGAAATGAAGAACACCAAAATGGTAAGTGTAAAAGTAGATATAAAATATGTTTTTTAAATTAAAATAATAACTTAAAACCTTCCCCCAAAAGTAAAACCCAGTCTCAGATGGGTTCATGAGTTCTTTAAACCTATAGGGAAAAAATAGTACTTTTCTCAGAAAACTGAAAAAGAAGAAATATTTGCCAGCTCATTATGCAGAACAGCAATGCTATGATATTCTCAAATAATAAAATTGTAAGAAAAAAATAACAAACCAATGTCCTTCATAATATTGAAACAATAGTGCTAAAAAAAATACTATCAAATTAAATTTAGCAATGTATAAAATGATAATGTATTATGATCAAACAGGGTTTATACCAAGAATGTAAATGTTGATTTAAATCAGTCATTGAAATTCACCATAAAAACAAAATATAGAAGGTGACTATATGCTCATCTCAATAAGTGCAGAAAAAGCACATGACAAAATTCAGCACTCATTCCTGATAAAAACTTCCAGCAAACTAAGCCTAGAAGAAAACTTGGGGTTTTTTGTTTGTTTGTTTGTTTGTTTTGAGTTGGAGTCTCACTCTGTCGCCCAGACTGGAGTGCAGTGGCCGCTCCTGGCCACCGCAGCCTCGACCTGCTGGGCTCCGGCGATCCTTCCGCCTCAGCCTTCCAGTAGCTGGAACTACAGGTGCACGCTACCACGCCCGGCTAATTTTTTTTTTTTTTTTATTGTAGAGATGAGGTCTCACCAAGTTGCCCAGGCGGGTCTCGAACCCGCAGGCTCAGGCAATTTACTCACCTCAGCCTCCCAAGGCACGGGATTACAGGCTGAGCCACTGAGCCTGGCTGAAGAAAAATTTTAGAACCTAGTCAAGGGAATCTATGAAAACCTACAGGTAACATCATACTCAATGCTGAACACTAAGCTCTTTCCCCCTAAAATTGGTAACAAGGCAAAAATATCAGTTTTGCCACTTTTAGTCAACTTTGTACTGATGGTCCTAGCCAGTGAAAAAAAAAATAAACTGATATAAAAAGACTAGCTATTGGAAAGAAAAGTGAAACTGTTTTTATTTGCAGATAATAGCATCATGTACGTAAATAATCCTATAGAATCTAAATAATCTTTGGAACTAAGTAAATTTGGCATGTTACAGGATGCTAGGTCAATATACAATAGTCGATTATATTTCTATACACAAGCAATGAAAAATAAAATTTGAAAACAATATGATTTGCAATAGCATTCAAAAATATTAAATAGTTAAGGATGAGCAGAAATATCCCTAAGACCTATACACTGACAACTGCAAAGCAAAAATCACTGCTAAAGAGAAATTTGAGACAAGTCAAATAAATGTCAAGATATGCCATGTTCATAAATTGGAAGACTAAATGTTGTTAAGATATCAATTCTCTCCCAAATTGATCTATGGAATCAATATAATTCTAATCAAAGCTCTGAGAGGTTTTTGTAGAATTTGACAAGCTAAATATAATATTTATTTGTATGGAAATGCAAAAAATCTATAATTTTGGATAATTTGGGGAATTTATGTTATCTAATTTTATATTTACTAGAAAGCTACAATAAAAAGCACAATGTCATATTGCTGTGAGGATAGGCATACAAATCAATGGAAAGTTTAAAGAGTCCAGAAATAAATCCCCACACACATATCAGTTGAATTTTAAACCTTTTGGTCAGTTAATTCAAACAGTTTAATTGCTAAGGTAATTCAATGGGGTGGAGAGACAACATTTTCAAAGAAATTGTGTTAGAATAACTGGATATTTGTGGAGAAAACCATAAGTCTTGACTTTTACTTCATGTCATATACAAAAAGTTCTCAAATTCAAAATACATCATTAAACTCAACCTAAAATTTACAACTACAAATCTTCTGGAAGAAAACATAGGAGAAAATCTTATCAGTCTTGGAGTGGGCAATAATTTCTTACTTAGGAAAAATAAAGCATTAATCGTAAAGGAAAAACTAAATTAAGCTCCATCAAAATTGAAAATTGCTGTTCTGTTCTGAAAGATACTGTTAAGAAAACAAAGACAAAAGCCACAAAATCAAGATGGTGAAAATATGCATATTCAGAATTTACATCCCCCAAAAAAGAATTTTTATAAGTGATAACAAAAATAAATATATGAACAACCCAATTTTAAAATGGACACAAAAGATTTGAACAGACACATGACAAATGAAGGCATATGAATGGCCAGTAAGCATATGAAAAGAACCTCAAGCTCATGAGTATCCATGGCAATAAAAATTAATTGCCCAGTAAGATATCACTACATACAACATCAAATGTTGGCAAGTATGTAGAACAACTGAAGCTCTCATACATTGCTGGCAGGAAGGTAAAACTGGACAGTTACTTTGGGAAACTGTTTGGAGGTTTCTAATAAAGTGAAGCATACACTTGCCTTATGACCTAACAACTCCTCTCTTAAGCATTTACCCAAGAGAAGTGAAATAGATGATATGTCTCCACAAAGACTCATACAAGAATGTTTGAGACTGATTTAATTATAACAGCCCAACACTAGAGATAACCCAAACGTCCATGGGCAGGTGTGTGGATAAACACATTGTGAGAAGTCTATACAATGAAATGTTCCTCAGTAATGAAAAAGAACAAAGTGTTAATAAGTGCTACCTCATGAGTGAATCTCAAAAATATTATGCTGAGTAAAAAAGAGATACAAATAGTAACTACTAGATGATTCCATTTATGTGAAATCCCCACAGAAAGCAACACTGTGCTCACCAATCATGACAGAAAACAGATCTGCGTTTGCCTGGATCCAAGAAGGCGCGAAGACTGTACGAAGAGCCATGGTGGGTGATTAAAATGTTCTGTCTTGAGTGTGGTGGTGCTTGCAGGGGTGCACACATTTGTTAAATTCATTAAAATGTACACTTCAAATGGGTTCATTTTAATGTATGTCATTTATATGTAAATTTTACTGTAATAATGTTTTTAAATAATCAAAAAAGATTGTATAAATCAGATTAAAAGTACAAAGCTTTGTTCAATTCCACACGTGGCAAGAATTCTATTTATCAAATTTATTGGTGGCATTTAGTTGGGAGAAGGATTTTTTATTTGTTTATCCAACAAGTGTTCTTTAAGCATCTATGATTGTGCACTAGCAACTTAAGATGATAATGATGAAGAAAAAATTAAGTCTCTATTCTCATGACATCACAGTCTCATAGAGGGGGTAGACATTAATAAGTAGATGATTTTTTTTTTTTTTTGGAGTCACAGTTTCACCCTGTCACCCTGGCATGCTCACGGCCTCCCCAGTGTCGACCTGCTGGGCTCCAGTAATCCTTCCGCCTCAGCCTTCCAAGTGGCCAGAACTGCAGGCACGCATTACCATGCCCGGATAATTTTTTTTTTTTAATTTATTGTAGAGACGAGGTCTCGCCAAGTAGCCCAAGCTGGTCTCAAACCCACGGGCTCAGCCAATCCACTCGCCTCAGCCTCCCGAAGTGCTGGGATTACAGACTAAGCCAGCGAGCCCAGCCATAAAGTAGATGATTTTAAGGTGAAAGAAGCCGATCGGTTCTGTGGGACCATGTAACAAGGAACCTGGGCAGGAGAAGACTCTCTAAGGAATTCAGCACCCAGTTGGGAGCTTAAGGATGAGTAGGTAGGACTTATCTACTTGAGGGGGGGCATTTTGCCTTTACAAAATCCTCATGTGGGAGAGAGAAGCATTTTGAAGGAACTGAAGGAAGATCAGTGTGGCTAGAGCCCTAAGAACGCTGACGTGAAATGAAGCGTGAAGGACAGGAAGTCATGTCCAAACCATGTCCTGAGAACCATGAAAAGCCAGCCAGAGGTCACAAGCAGGAGCAAGAAGAGCATTGATTAAGTAGTCTGGGTGAGAGAATTGGCAGCTTACACTAAGCTGATGGCAGTGGGGAAGTGGGAGGTGGATGCATGTGAAAAATAGCTCAGAGGTAAAGTGGCCAATTCTTAGTAAAGGACTGGATTGGGGGGGGAGGGACAAGGAGACGTCAAGGATGACAGCCAGGTCTCTGCCTTGAACCACTTTGTAAATGGAAGTATTTCCATTCTATGCAAAGGTGAAGAGGCAAACTAGAGGGTAGAAGGGAAAAATGAGGGACTTTTGAACCCAGCATACCTGAAGAACACTGTTAAGAACACAGATTACTGGATGCAGAGATCTGGCTGGAGGTATAGAGACGGCAGGATAGAACAAAACCTTTGAAAGGATGAGATCACAAAGACAGAGGTGTGAGGGGAGAAGACAGGGGCTTAAGACAGAGCCCACAGAAAAACCAGTCCTTAAGGCCTGACCAGAAAGAAATCAGGATCCAAGAGAACAATGAGGAGTGCCCAGGAGGTGGAAAGAGAAATAGAAAAATATTATACCACCGAAGCCAAGAAAGCATTTCCGGGAGGGTGCAGTTTGAGATGGCATCCCTTCTACCTCATGGTTCAAGACTTATGCAGAAGGCCAGTGGAAGGGTAGTGATGATGATGTCTAACATGATTGAGTACCTACTGCATACACTGGTCACTCCTCTAAGTGCTGCGTACACTGGTCACTCCTCTAAGAGCTTTATGAGAATCATCTCATGTCATCACAACAGTAGCATTGGATAGGAAAAGAGATCACACTGCTGTCGATCTCCCTGCCAGAACAAGGATGAATATAACCCTCCTTGCCCCTGCTGCCTTTTCATTAGCCTAACCTGCCTGGCCATTTATTTCTCCAAAACTGCCCCTCAGGTTAGGTGACTCAAATCTTCTGCACCATGGGATGTAATAGTCACCGAAGATATTTGAGACTTTGGACTTTGAGGTCTCCATTCCAGCCCACCTCGAAGCCAGTGGACTCTCTGACCAGAGGAAGAGGTAATTGCCAACCATGTCTCCAGGGAAAGAGCATCTATTCCTGCAGGTGCTTGTTGCAGCAGCCCTCCGACCCCTGTCATTCTGTATTCCTCCTACATCACACAGTCAGTGGCAGAACTTCTGCAAGGTCGGGAGACGGGGTGGGGAGGGGTATTGTCCCTGCAACCTGCAACCTGTGGGGGCATGGATAAAGGGAAACACCTCTAGCTCAGTCCAGAGAGTGGCCTCCCCTGCACTCTCTCCCCATCCTGCCCCTTAGGTTGGCATCATTCTCTTTCCTTCCAGGGCCTTATATAGTCATGTGGTTTAACAAGGACCACCACTCTGCTGCCAAAGCCACGGCTGAACGAGCTGTAGATTCCCAAAACAAGCCAAACACCAACCGGGTCTGTTTTCCGCTTTTCCAGCAGAGCACTGGAGGCGGCCTCAGGGGCCCCTTCCCAGCTCATGCCACCAGCACTCTACTCATGCTTACAATGAAGCCTGGAAGCCAGAATGCATAGGCGTCCATGCCTAGGACTGAGATGTCAGGGTACCTGAGCTGGCAGTGGGGAGCACAGGAGGACGCCCATCAGGTGCTAAGCACCCACCCTTCTCCGCTTGGTGCCAGCACAAGGCTGCAGTTCTTTGTGTCTGAGTCTCTGCTCCCTGTCTGCGCTAGACTGGGTGGGGTGGGGAAGCCGGAAGCGTCAAATCAGCGTCTGGGTCTTGAAAAATGCCTAGAAGGTGGACATTTTCATTAGCAACCTTTGCCCGTGTGGAGAGAGAATAAGTCTGCATGCACAGCGGCCTCCTCTCCCCGGCCTTCTTCCCTCCCTTGCCCTCCTCCACTCTCTATCACCTTACTGCCCCCTTTCTGATTTCTCTACCAGCCCCCCTCCCTCCCTGGTCATCTGGATCTTGTTGTTCTTGCGTTTCCCCAGCTGCCTGCCTGCATTCGCAGCCCTGCACATGCACAGATGCACACGTGCTCAGGGTACCCCCACTCTGTGGCTCTTTACCCCAACAACCCCACACCTTTTGCAAATTCACAAGGCAGTTCCTTCCTTGGCTCCAGGACCCCCTTAACAGAATGGGCCCTTTATTCCAAAGCAGGAACAGAAAGAGCCTTGGGTGTAGTTAACTGGAGCGAGAGAAGCCACCAGGAAGGGCTGCATTTTTGTATGGGAGAGTGGGTGGGCGCCTTGTGTGGTTTGGGGTATTTTTTAGTCCTTTCCCAAAGAATATGCTCTTTGAGCAATCTATTTCTCTACTTCAAGGGCTTCCCGAAACGAAGACTGTTGAAAAGAATGTACAGGGAGCACCATTAACAAAATATGTCCCCCTCACTTCATCTAAGACCTTTTGCTACATTAACTTTTTGTTCATTTTGTATTATCTATGCTGAAAAAGATCAGCAAAAATCTAAGACATTGTCGCTTTAAGAATCTAGACTAAAACACCTTAAATGAACTCTGCGGCAGACAGATGAAAAAAATAAAGCCCTTCTCTGGCCCTTGCTGCTTTTGCCATTATTCATGATGTAATTTTTCAGGTGTTAGTTTGGCAGAGAAAGATTGGAACAGGGCTTGTTGCTAGGACATGAATGAAGAAGAGGAATCCTATTGGTTCTCTGGGACTTGTCAGGAACCAATGGGAATGAAGGGGATGGAGGAGAAAAAAGCCACCAAAAAAAAAAAAAAAAAAGACTCTTCTGACTGGACTATTATTGCATTTTGTATGTTAAAGTGGGGTATTGTAAATGTATGGGGGGGGTTCTGTTGGTCTTTTTTTATGGTGTAGGTGAGTAGTGATGCCCCATGGTCTAAGGCTGACAATGAGCAAGTAAGAGGTAGCTTTGTTCCGACCGTCCTGGGTTTCACTAATAGCTCACTGTCACTGGCAGTCTGGAGCGGTATGCAAACGAGGCTGCACACATTTCACACCCTTACCATGCTGCCACGCACCGTTTGGGGAATGCAATGATGCCAGAGCTGGAGGCAGGGCGGCAGGGGTGTGGGATTCCTCCTTAGTCTCAGGATTAGGTGGACCCCAGGCAACCTTTTACAATGTAAGTGAAACAGCTCTGTGTGCCTATGAGGGGCTCAGCGTGTTCCCTGCCCAAGGCTTCCCAGCCACCTCCCAACACGCTGCCCTGGGCATCTCAGTGGGTCAGGGCGAGATCGGGCCCAGCAAAACCTCCATTTCTCATAACAACCACGTGGACTCACGGTGCGGCAGAGAATGTCACTGGGGTTTCCAGACAGGGCTATAAAACGTTCACCCACTTAAGCCGTTTGAGTCTCAGCCTCCCCGGCGAGCGAAGTAAGTAGTTCTGTGTGCCAGTCATGCTTAGCTGCTTGGTGCCAAGGCAGTTCCTTGCGAATCTGGGCAGGAAGGACAATATCGATCCCTGTCAGGCCCCTTCTTTCCTCTATTGACTGTGTGTAGACTTGACAATCATCCCAGGGCCTCCCTCTCCATATTCCATTGTCTGGGCTCCGGCTGTAACCCACACCTTTTCTTTAATAAATGGGAGGGTTTGGGCTGAGTGACTCAAAACACACACACATAATAAATTGACTTCTATTGGGTTATAGACCTGGCCAGTTTATTTACACCCTGGAGGGGGCTCAACCTCTGCCAGATTCCTAACATCAGAGATTTTGTGGCTGGAGCCCAGCAACATGAAAGGATTTCTCCTTGTAATCGGAGCACTTCCTAAGACCACAGGCAGTTTCAACCAATTAACATCTCTGATTGCAATAGAAAAATTTTAGGAGACTCAGAAGGACCAGGAGGGTTTTCAACCACAGGCCTTTATTGAATCCATGGCGGGAATTGATCTGATTATTGATTTTGTTTCTTGCTGATTTCTGTGACTTTTCAAGTTGTTGAAGATTTGGGGAGAAGGAAGGTGGGGCGTGGGCAGAAAATGGGAAGAGATGAAACAAAAGGGAGTTTTTCTTTTACATAGGCCTTTCTTTTTATTCCAGCTAAACAAATCCCAGGCTCAGTTCCCGTCCACCCCTCAGCATTGATAGAAAACACAGCTCCAAAAGCAGACCCTAATTGCACCCTTCAGGTGACAGGTAGCATGTGTGCCTCAGTTCAAAGCCAAAGTCAGGGTTGAATAAATCTGATTTCAGACAGTCAGCATTTCAAAATAAAAGCATTCAGCCTGAGCCCCAAATGGGAGGTCTCCCTGCAGCTTTTTACCAGGAATCTTATGAGATGCACTGCAGTCAAAGTCTCCCTCAAACCTCACTTTGTTCTCAGTTCTCATAAAACCTCAGACTGCTTGCAGAGCTGCCCCGCCCAAACTAGGCGGAGGCTCCAGAGACTAGTGCCAGGGAGTGTAAAATGCATAGGAATGATGTTGTAGGCAGCCAGCCTGCACTGGAGAGTGGAGAGCCGAGCAGCAGCCGAGGGGGACAAACGGGTCCCAGAAAAGAAAAGGGAAGGAGGCATGGTGTCTCTCTCCTTATATTGCAAAGCATTATTATTAATTAATTAGGGATCTTTTATATTTACTGGGGGAAAAATGTGTGAAAATCATAAGATCTGACACATCCCTTTCATGAAAAAAAAAAAAAAAGGAGGAATTTGGGGCCATGTGAATGATCAATATTATGGCTCTGTCATTAAAGCAATACAGGTTGTATTCCAAGCCAGGCTCTAACTTCAAGCCTTCCAAGATCCAACTTATGTATTATTAACTCTGTATAAAGCATCGTCCTTCCTTCGTGCAAAAATTAACAAAAGCCGCATAAGTTAGGAGAACTGCTTAGTGACACCCAATCAGCCTGGGTCAGGAACTAGGAAAGGACAGCCCCACTCAGATCAGAAGGGACCCTCCAACTACGAACAGACTTTAGAAATGAGCACATTTCCATTGCCACTGCGTGAACTATAAGCTAATTATGTTTTCCTGCAAGGGAAGCAAATTATATTGATTGTACAATAAAAACTATTGTCATCCCCAGTATATTCATCATGACTCAGAAAGATGCAAAAATATTGACTTGCTCTAAATAGCACTTTACTTTTGTCTCCAGACAGCAGTTTTTAAGGCACAGATTGACCAGAAAAGGTTTTGTTAACCAGTCATAGGGAGGGAAGGTGATGGAAGAGAAAGGAGTTATGGGCATGGCCTAGCCCACCATATGTGAATGACAGAGCACTCTAAGAAAAAGGATACATGTTTCAGAGTTCATGAAAGAGTTAACCTGGGTAATAACATATATATTTTTTTTAATCCCTTAAAACTCCCAATAGTACCCACAATAACAAGAAAACAACGAAGCCCACTGACATCTTTGAAAAGAAGGTGATTAATTAAAGTAATTAGGCTGCACTGAATTATTAAAATATGAAGTCTTCTGTAGGGACGACCAAAAAAGGCAGAACATTTTTGCAGTTCAAAAATTAAAACCATATTCCGGTTCATTAACTGAAGACGGGAACTCACACGTTTTAGCCTACAATCTTATTCACAGATGCGTAAGTGTCTAATATTTCACACCTTTGTAATGGCTCTTGTAAAAATTTAAAAAAAGAAAAAGAAAAAAATAAAATACAACAACCTGACTTTAATTATTTGATTGCTTGCAGAAAAGAGGCAATCTTTTGAAAGAATGGCAACGAGCTTTTTGGGTATGCTTTGAAAATACCCCCAGGCTTTGAAATGCCAGGTGTATTGGACCCGTGACTAGAATCAGTCTGGGGACAGTGAAGGGCAAAGAGGTGCCTCTTAACACATTCCTCGGTTGTGCCTTCAAAGCGGTCCATGTCTCTTTTCCTCCTACTAAATCAAACTGAACTCCTTGGCCTGACTTTAAAAATCCCTCACCATGTCTCTTTGCCCCATCTGTCCCCACCCTGTGAAGCCTACTCCTAGGGCAGTCAGACAAATCTCACCATCTTCTTCTGAACCATACTCATTCCTACTTCTGCCTCCCAGGGGGCTTGTCCCCTGCCTGGAACATCTCTTATTTCTCTCTGATGCGGCTGCCTCCCCATCAGTCAGAACCCTCCTCAAGACCCCTTCTCCTCCTCTTCCCATCTTCACAATCAGGACCTGGGCCAGTTGTGATTTCATTACAGATCTGATCATGCCACTCCTGCTTTGAAACTTCTGCCTTCAGAGTAAATGTACCGGTGCATTAACCTTGTGTTCATTGCCCTCCAGAAGTTGCTCCTCACCTGTTCTTCCAACCAATGGTTGACAGCACTCACTCTGAAGTCAGACGGCCTGGGTGATGACCCTAGCTCTGCCATATAGTACTAATGTGGTCTCAGGCAAATTAACTTTAAAAATACTTAACTTCTTTGAACCTGTTTCAACAAAGGATTACTGAGATGATTAAATGAATTTCTATGCACAACACACTCAAAACTGGGCCTGGCATATACTTGGCACACAGTAAGTGGACTCATTATCATTGTCTAAGTATTATTTCTCATCACAGATCCCGCCCTCAAGCAAACTACTTGCTGTTCTATGTTGCTTTTCTACCAGCATGCCTTTGTTCGATGAGTCTATCAAAACCTACCATCCTTCAGGCCCCAATGTAATGCCGTGTTCTCCCAAACCCTGTCCTGGATTCAGTCCCACCAATCTGTCCAGTCTCTCGACTAACTCAGCACTTTATCTGTATCTCTCTGATGGTGCTTAGCACCATCTGTTTGGCATCATAGTTTTGAACAGGAATTGAGGGTAGGGACTATATCTATCTTTATATCCACTCCCACGTGTCACAGAAACTGTTAGTGCTTATCAAATATTTCATGTATCCTATATGAAAGTTCAGCCACAAGATGGAGAGCTTCCATCAGGATGGGTCCCTGAGTGATTATGTGGAGCAGACAGCTCCTGACACCCGTGATGGACGTATTACCTGAGCAAGAAAATGCTTTGTTTTCTTGTTGAAATCTGAAATTTGGAGACTGTTGTTACTTCAGCAAAGCCTAGCTTATCCTATCTATTCCACTCCACATTTTTAATATCTGAAACACATGGGAAGTATTTAATATTCAAATTCTGAATAACTAACGTACAGAATTATTCTGTTTTATGAAGATTTTAATCGTTTATGTTGCTCGGTCCAACCTCAAGCTTTTTATTTTGACTGCTTACCTAGAATGCACAGGTGGATTTTCTCTATTGCCCAAACGACCTAGCACAGTACTGGACATGGGCTTAGTAAGACCTATTGGTTAATGAAGAGTCAGCCAGAAGTCTATCTATCTGAGACCACAGATTGGTAGTAAGGGGAGAACTGTGAGAGCTGATTCCTCCTGAGCTACTTTTGACCCCATGCCTGGTCAGGGCATAGCAGAATGATGGCCATACAGTGCAGTAGCTGCCTCCAGCCCTTTGGTAGACATAGTGGACAAAAGACATAGAACTGGTTTTCAGTATTTTTTAATCCATACCCTGTTAGTCAAGATTTTGTTAAAACTTTTGCTAGACAGTTTATATAATAAACATTCATTTTTTAGAACATGAAATATAACGGATATATTTGTCGAAAAGCATAAGATTTTTTTCATCCTTTGCCTCCTCTGATGATTCTGATATCCACCAGATGGATAGAGATCTAGCGGAAGCCCTGTTCACATTGCAACTTTCTGCCATCTCTATCCCAGAGGAATGAGCCAGGTAACACATGTGACTCCTTGCAGCCTCAAAGAACCTCTTCCTGTGGTGGAAATGTGAAGACCCAGGTTGAAGTTCTAGATCCACCTGGCGGATAACTTCTGTGTCTCAATAACCATCTGTAAAGGGAGAGGGGGAAGCTATTCCTCTCTCCTTTCATTCCCTGTAGGATTGTTGTAGTACAGATTAAATAAGATACAATGAGAAAATGCCTTGAAATAAAAAGACATGAACATTTTCCTTCTGGCTTCTTAATGAAAAGTCCCTATCCCCTAGAATGTTCATACATCTGCCTTTGGGAGCTCTCGCATGCATCTGGGGCACACGTTCTAGCTCCTGATGAGAATATGACTCTCAAAAATCTAGGTATCATTCTCTTTTTCACTATCTGGATCATGGTAAGTTGACACAGAGGGAAAGACCAAAATACCTATAGGATACAAGCAACTCAACTCAGAAGAAAAAAGGTAAACTTTTGAGTTCTCTATTGACTGGGGTTTAAGAAAAAGCTGAGCGGGTTCAGAGGAGGCAAATTTGGTCAACTCAACTGGGGAAAGCCCTCCACTCTGGGGTCATGCTCTGAACCAAGATGCCATAAACCCAAGGTCACCCACCCTCAAAAAAGAAAAACACTGAACCCCTTTAAGGGGGAGATAGTTCAAACACAGGCATCATCTGGGGTGAGATGGACCAGCTGAAGTAGGCTCCTTTCCAGGATATCAGAACCTTGTACATCCAGGGATTCAGGTAATTACCAGCACCTTGAGCTGGAAAGTCCACCAATGGTAGATTTTTGCCACAGGTCCTCAGCATCTCTCAGTTGCCCTCTTAATTGGATTCCTCTTGTGCCAGCTACTCTCAGAGGCTCTAACTGCCAGTTTGCCCTCTGGGGCATCGCCTCTGAGTGGACAGAACTAGCTCAGAGCTGCCAGGGCCACCCAGATGTCAGACTGCTCTGAACTACTAAGTAAGCACGCTCAGGACATCCCAGAGGGGAAGGGCTGGCTGAAGTTGACCAAAGGAAATCTCAGCCAGGAGAGATGGGCTTTGTCAGGTCACTGCTTAAAATTCATCGGGAAGTGAAGCCAGTCTCTCGAGCCAGGTGGGATCCAAGGCTGGTAATTAAGAGGTAAGAGACACTGGAGCCAGCGGGCTGGGAATTAACTAAGCAGATGGTCGAGGTGGAAGTGCAGTTGCTCCCCAGCCAAGTACCCTTGTGCACAAATGACATTGTTGGGTACGTCCTACCAAAGGCTCTTTGACACAGCAATGCAATGCGACTGTTCTGCCTCCTGCTGTATGAGAACATGTCATGCCACACACACTACTACACCTCCCCCAAAGCATGTGAGAAATAGCCACTGAATCCCTGATCTCAGCCACTGAAGCCTGGCTTTGAGGGTATTTTATTCTCTTGCTTTGCTCTTGAGCTTTTTTTTTTTTTAATACATGAGACAATGAGCAAGTACTATGTGTCCAGCTTTGTGCTATGTCCAGGAAATTCTAAGATAAGTAAGAGAGACGTGATTCCTGCACTCAAGTCTGAACTTGAGTTGGACTTGGAGAAAGGGTCTAGTCAGTGAGAAAAACAAGTAAATAAGTACACGAAGGTGGTATTGTTTCTAGGCGTGACACCTCCCATGGTTGACCAGTGCTTCTTTGTTAACACTGTCTTCTCCAGGATAACACACTTGCCTGGGCTTCCGCCTAACTCCGTGACTCCTCCAACTCAGTTTCCTTTGCCAAGTCCTCCTCTGGCATATCTTCACATTTCAGAAAGTCCTGTGGCTCATTCCCTGGCCTTCTCTTCCTCTGGATGATACATAGCTCAGTGGCTTTAAGCAGCTAAGGGCCCAAGTTCTTAACCTCAAAACTATTGACAAGCCCCTCCCTTCATGGTGTGACTCCCTTCAAGGAGTCTATAAAAGCTTTGAAATTGTTTGGGCAATGTTACATATATGCATACTTTTGGGATAAGGTCCTCCTAACCATGGCTCCAATAAGCCCTTCTTTAAGGCCTCTGTTCTAACTGGGCTGGGTTGCCTTATTCATGAACACACTTTAAGAACTGTCTAAATCTGAATAATTTCCAAATTTATATGTCCATCCCACTTCTCCTCTCAGCTCAATTTCATACATCCAACTACCTCTCTGACATATATGCTTGGATGCCTCATAGACAGCTCAAGCTTGCTTGCTACTTACCTGTTGATCTTCCTCTCCCCCAGGTTTGCTCCCATTTCCACCACCAAACCATCAACCCCTCAGCACATGACAGGACATCAGCTGCTCAAATTTTAAAAAATTGAAGAATTGTCCTTGCTTCTTCCCCTACCATCATGGTCTTCATCCCATCTATCAATAATCCAAAATAAAACCCAGAATTTGCTACCTCTCATCACCTTTTATGTTCTAACTCTCACAGTGGTTGTGAACCTTATCCCCAGAATATGCATATATATACAAAAAACATTTTCCATATAAGCTCATTTTCCATATAAGCTCAGAATTTTCGTAGACCCATTCACAGACTGTGGGGGGAGGGGCTTGTCAGTAGATTTCAGGTTAAGAACCCAGGTCATTGGCTGCTATAAATGAGTGTTTATATCTGTTTAACAGTTTTAGATGTTAAGCTACTTAGGGACAGGGATACTTCATGTAATTATCTCAGTGGAGTACCTGGCACAGAGCCTGATACAGCTAATCCCTTAATTAAGTCTTTTTGAATATAATATGGAGAAGAAAATTAACGATTCACCCAATAAATATTTATTGAGCACATACCATGTGCAGTGCCTTGTGCTGGTTGTCATGGAAAATACAAAGATTTACACAAAACATATAGAAAAAGTTAGCCAACAACACAAGGCATGGTATGAACAGGAAGGGGATACAGAGTGGAATGGGACGAGACAGGTTTGTTAAAGAATAAGGCAACCCAACCTGGCTAGAACTGAGGCCTTGGAGAGGGGCTGGGTGGAGCCAAGGTCAGGAAGTGAAGAGCAGTAGAAACAACTCTCAAGTCATACCTTCATGTGGCTGAGTTGGCAGGAGGATCATTTGGCACCATTCAAAACCCATTAAGTCATTGAAAGGTGCTGGGCAATCTCCTTCGTTGCCTTATTTTCATGATGGAAGTTGGAAAATAAGTTGGATCAAACCCCTTAGAGTGTAGTAGGACATGCAGGTACTTACAGAGAGCACTGGGGCATCAGGGTGTATACAGAGGCCACTGGGCATTGGGATGCTTATTGTTCTGTGTGCTTTGAAGATTTCACAGGCGTGTGACATGGCTTCTTAGCATGACTGTGAGGTCTTTGAGGGTGACTATAAAAATGACTTCATTATCGTAGTAGTTCAGAGCTTATAAAACATTTTAACATGCATTTTGTGTCTTAATTCTGAAAACCTTCCAGTGAAAGAGCAGTTATTAACCAGCTACATTTTACAGTGAGAAATCTTAGATTTAGAGAGAAAAAAGGAGAGGAAACTCCAGTTATTGAGTATTAACTAAATGCCAGGGCTTGTAAAATATATTTCACTTATTCTTCACTGAACTGCCGCAAAATAGTATGAATATTCCTGACTTATAGATACAGAAACTGAGGTTCAGAAAAGATAAATATCTTGCAATAAACAACGCATAAGTACTAAGACTAGCTCTGAGGATGGGGCTGCCCCCTTCCCACTAGCAATGAGCACAGTGCTAGACACCTAACAGACCTTCATTAAATACAACCCAAATCAGTGGATTCATGGATGGCAGGATTGACAGCGAGTAGAATTGTCTCATGGAGTTCCCTTCACTGCAACACAGCACAGAACCATCCAGAGTCAAGAAAAGCTTGCTGCAACAAAGAACTCTGAGAAAACTTGAGCAAAATTAATTTCAAACGTATCACCTCCTCTTATCTAGGAGTGCCTAAACTTTGCTAGGTAAAGATTGCTAACATTTTCTTTCAGCCACTTGGAAAATCCTATTCGTCAATGTCTGTCTCTTTTTCCATGGGTTTTTATACATGCTCCCAGTTCTAACTCTCTGTTACGATAGCTGTGGATCCCAGCATCAAAGTCAAAGGAAGGGAAATGTCCCAAAATATTAAAAGTAGACCATTTGGAGCCTTCTTATCTGAATGGCAGGCAGATGATGGCTGTTTATAAAGCCAGATAATGTGGAGATAATATTTCTAAGGGGTTGGGTCTTGGAGAGTTGAATTTAGAACCAAACAATTCTTTTGCATAGCAACTTTCACTTAAAACTCTCAGCTGAATATAGTATTTCCCACTCTTCCCATATTCCTATTTCCTGGGATCTGTCTCCTCTATACTCAATTTGTCTAATAGAATCTGAGAAGGAAATTAGTTTTGTGGTCCTATAAGAAGCTAAGGTAGAGTTGGCTATAAACTATCAGCCTTGAGGAAAGGATAATGTCTTACTTATAATATAATGACTCTATAATACCTAGTATGGTACCTTATTCATGAGAACTTCTCAACAACAGATAATTCCTGAAGTTGATTGAGTTGAACTGAACCAAAATGGTGTTGGGTGTGAACAGCACTCAGCAGACATTTCTTGGTGCCAGGCTTTGTCCTTTGTAAGGAGAGGATCCTGGTCCTTCTGGTTTAAGGAAGTAGAATAAAGAGATGACAAGCCTTCTCTATCACAGGGTAGAATCCCTAAGCCCAACCAGTGTCCATCCTTGTTCAGTGGAATCAGTTACCAAAGTCACTTCAAGTTGTCCTGTATGGGATTTAAGTTGTTATTTGATCCAGTGTGAAACTTTTTTCTATAAGAACCCCATAAACATAGTTAGCTTGGTCCTGAATTATGAAAACTACTGGAGACATTTCTTATCCTTTAGAGATAGGGGCCTGGGGGTGAGGGACAGGGACAGAGAGAATATTTGGAAAACGGTAATCAAGGAAATACCGCCAGGACAAACCACACAAGCCAACACAATTACCCACCATCTGTTATATGGACTAGGGATGGTTATTTAGTGATCAGAACAGACCCCATGGTTCCTGGCCTGAGCTCTTTATGGAAACTGCTTTGTACTCTGAAGTTGGTACCTTTGTCTCTCGGTACACAATTTACTGGTGTGTCTAGCAGAGGCGAAATGGCCATGCCCTTGTGGATGTGTTGACAGTGCATTCTCCATTCAGATTGGACAGTAATGTGACTCTAGCAGTCTTTTGATTTAATTAGTGTTTGCTATATATTTTGTGAAACTGTTAGTGAAAAAGGCCACATATAGGAGCAATGTATTGTTACCATGGTTTATGATTCAATTCTTTTCCCAAGTTCTGTGTTGATACATTTTGAAATCCCACTGAGATTTCAATGGCAGGGTTTATCTCTTTTACATGCATAGGAAAAACAGTTTCCCAGAGGAGCACCACTAGAGGCTGTCTCTGTCTTAGGGAGTAATACTTAAAACTCACATTAATACAAGTACACGCAGAGATGAAGTTTCAACAAGGTATATTCTCTGTGTTCTCCTAACAGTTGTTGGTTTCTATACTGTCAATTCTCAATTATACATTCAATAAGGGACTAATGGTGCAGGAATCTAAATGGATGTCAATGATGGGACGATGTCTCTGTCCATTCATTTTATCCACTTGTTCTTTCAATAAGCATGTATTGAACACCTACTCAGTGCCAGGCACTGTGCTAAGTTCTAGAGATTCAAAGCTGACTAAGATACAGAACTTTCCCTTTAGGAACTCATGGTATAGCTGGGGAAAATGGACAAAGAAAATAATTACAGTACAAGATGTTAAATACGATAGCAATTAAGGTACACAAAATTTCTCCGGGAACCCAGAGGAAGAAATGCTCTAATTCCCATGCTGGTGAAGTGCCACTGACAACAACCCGGCTGATGTGGGTCCCTGGCATAAGCTGGACAGCAGCGGGGCCCCCTTCCTGTAACCCTGGCTCCTTGAAGCCGGCCAACCGAGCTAATGCGAAGAAACCAAAGAACCATGTGATCACCGGGCAGTCATCCCAGCAAGCAGAGCCCAAGGCAAATGCAGGAAGTGAAGTCATGGAGCCAAAGAACTGAAGATCCAGAAGAATAGGAGTGAGGAGCAGTGAGTTCACTCTAGAGAAAGCAGCCTAAAGCAGCTGTTGTCAATGTGGGCCTTAATGTGTTTCTCGTAACATCAGCGGTTAATGTGAGGGAATTTCAGGAGCAGAAACAGAAAAGCCCAGAGTGACTAATCCCATCTGCAGAGGCTGAGTAAAACTTTAGAGAGGAGTCATGTGTGCTAGTTTTGAAGAAGGAGTAGGAGTTTGCCACAGGAAATTCATTAATTAGATGCTGAATGTTGGTGGTTATGCAGCAGCTAGTTGGGGAGGCAGGGTGAAAGACATTTGGTTTCTCTCTTCTTGAGAAGATCAGAGCTGGAACTGCTTGCGTGGCTTTCAAAGTCACCCATCATCAGACACCAACCACTATTTAGATCCCAGTCCAGGGATCTCCACACCTATTACCCTCCAGTTACGTGGACTCATCTTTGTTCCCTAAACAACTTCAGGCTCTGTCACTTTGCTGTCATTGCCCCCTCAGCCTAAAATCCCCTGCTTGCCATTTCCCTGTTGAAATTATCCACACTTTTCTATACAGTAAGTCCCCTACATACAAACAAGTTCTGTTCTAAGAACAAGTTCATAAGTCCAATTTGTATATACGTCCAACAAAGTCTAAGTACCCAACTAACACAATCAGCTATATAGTGCTGTCCCGGCTATATCACTGCTGCTTTCATGCTTGTTTCTGAATATCCTGGGCTTGAAATAAAGATACTGTACTACTGTACTCTATACAGCTCTGTACAGTAAAGAACACAAAACCACATTCACTTGTAGAGGATGCACGCATATGACAATGCACACCAGAAACGTGAACTAACTTACATGATTGGATATGAGAATGCATGTTCGCATCTCTGAAAGTTTGCAACTTGAAGGTTCGTATGTAGGAGACTTACTGTACCTAACTCAAATGCTGCCCCATCTTGGAAGCCTTTCCTTACTGCCACTAATGTCCTAGGGGAAATTCACCACTCTCTATTCTAGGCTTCCAGGATCCATCACGTATACCTTCTCTGGCCATATGTGTTCCGTTCTGCCTTGGATTACATAGAGTGATTCACATGTGTGCTTGCCTTTGACAAGTAGCAAATGGTGAGGAAATGGGAAATGGGAGCTCCTTGGAGACAGGGGCATTTCCTTTTTTGTCTTGCCATTTTATTTTGAAAATCTCTTCTCTACAGAAAAGTTGAGTTACTAGTCAAGGCACACTCAATACACCCCATCCTTGATTCACTAATTGTTACCATTCTGGTACATTTTCTTTTCTGAGTTATTTTAAGGTAAGTTTCAAACACTGTGACACTCATCCCTAAATACTTCAGCATGCTCCTCCCAATGATAAGGACTTTCTCCTATAAAACCACAATGCTATTACCAAATCTAAAAAATTATCAATAATCCCATTATGAGATCTATATTTAAATTCCCTCAGTTGTCTCAAAAATTTCTTTTCTAGCTTTTTTCCCCTTGGATCTAGGATCCAATTGAAGTCGTACATTGTGCTTACTTATGATGCCTCTGTAGTCTCTTTACCTAGAAGAATCATTCCTGGAAATGTACATGTCTTACCTATCTTTTTTAACATAATAGGTACCAATTAAATGTTTATAAGACAGAAGAAATGGGTAGACGGATAAACAAACTCCAGGAATACAAAAATCTCTGGGCAGTTCCACTAAGAAGAGACCAAATTCTAGGGTAGGGACTTCCCACAAAAGTCCTTTGTGAAACCACCAGGCACCATGCAGAGGACCAAGTCATCGTCCTTGTGTGACTGCTCATCTTCAAAACTTCACTTTTAAAGTCACAAGTTACTCCTAAGACCACAGGGGAAATGCCTTAAAAGAAATTTACTTGGAGAGAGAAGAGAATCGGGACCCTCACATCTGACTGAAGATAGGAAGGTCCCAGAGCTCAGGAACTCAGCGCCTCATGGAATGTCAGAGCTGGGAGAGAGACCTACATACCTCATGGTCATGCTCAACTCCCTTGTCTGAGAGGAGAGAACTCAGGCCCATAAAGATGCAGTGGCTTGTTCAAGGTCACACAGGGCACCTTTGCTCTCCTCCCTGCTCAGCTTTCTTCCAGTTTACCTGTTCATCACAGCAATGTCTGGCTCTTCACCTCTCTTGTTCCCAGTGAGCTATGATAACTTCCTTGACCTTTAAGAATCAATGATCCCAAAGTATTCCAGTCAAACCTATTCTCAGAAACATAGGGAGGAGCTGGCAACTGTTTCCTAGTCCATACAGAATGGAGTTATTTCTACGGGTATTTGTTTTGTTACCTCCAGCAGAGAAAGGCTAAGAAGCAAACAGCACCTCCAGCAGCCCCAGAGGAAGAGTGGTAAGATTAAAGTCAGTGATCTCACCAAGCTGGGAGGTGGGATGCCTCCATGTTCATTTTGTCTCTGCCATCTATCTTAGTCTAAACACATCACTAAACTTTTTTAGGGCCCATGAGCCTCACCTATAAAAACAGATCACTGCAGAGAAGTTATCACCATGGGAGCCATTTGCAGGTGTGAACCCCTTTTGGAAACATAAGTGATAGGTGAGCGAAATCAGGGTGAGGGGTGAGACTCTCATTTCTAGATGTCTGAGTATAAGCATTTATTTAAAGTAATAACATTGAAAATTCTTCAGTAGGTATAGTAAGTCGTCCTTCAGTATCTGTGGAGGATTGGTCGCAGGACCCCCGAGAATGCCAGCATCCATGAATGCTCAAGTCCTTGATATAAGATGGTGTAGTATTTGTTTATAGCCTGCACACATCCTCCCATATACATTAAATCATCTTTAGATTACTTATGACACCTAATATGATTCAAATGCTATATAGTTTTTATACTGTATTGTTTAGGGGAGGTGACAAGAAATAAATCTGTACACGTTCAGTGCAGACTCAACCATCCATATATTTTAAAAAATATTTTAGATCTAAGCTTGGTTGAATCCATAGATGTAGATCCCATGGGTAAAGAGCGCCGATTGTAGAGAGGAATTTCTTACAAGTAACAGCATCACAGGTTTGTGGTTGATGGAGGGTTTCATTGGACATTGGAAAAGTGAGTGGAAAGTGCGGTTCTTAGAGTTTCCTGAACAGGAAAGAGAAGTGACTGGCTTAGTCACTAATGGGTCTGAAGACTGAGGGAAAGCCTTGATCAACCCTGAGGATCCAGGGGTCTTATACAGAAATTCCAGACTTGAACTTATTTTGTATGACTTTGCCTGAATCACTTAATTCAGGAAACTCATCTGTAAAGCAAGAGAAGCTAGGTTAAAATGGAAGTGAGTTATTTATTTATTTTTGCTTCTGGCTGCACATTACAATTAACTGGGAGGAGAGGGGTAAATTTGTGATCCCTATCCCTCACCCCCTTTCCAGTGTGATTTCAGGAGTTCTGGGCAGGGTCCAGGTGATTCTTAAGAAGCTAGGCTTGAGAACCTCTTGATATGGGATGTCTACAAGCTGATTCTCAGAAGGGAATGAAGCAAAGAAACACTGGAATTCCGCAATGATTCCCGGGGCCCACAGGCAGTGAGCATTGTGCCTGCCAGTCTGCCTAGCTTGCTTATTTTCCCCCAAGACCGAGCACCCTCTAGAATCAAGGTGTGGCTCCTGCCAAGACAATCAGCACTTTCCTAGCAATCTATGAGGACACACAGATATATTTTTCAGACCGAAAGGAAGATAGCAGGAAGCCTGAATCCCTAAACATTCTGGAGGCCAGCAGTATGGCAGTCCCACTACCTTTCCTCTGCCTAATCTATGCAGCGGGGCGGCCACGGGAGCAGGCAATAGAGAAGAGAGGCTCCAACCACATCTAACAAGATGGCTGCGCAGTCTGCCTGCCTGGCGGATGCCAGCTCCTGACACACAGGACTTGAAGCATCTGCCAGACGGGTGCCGGCTTTTGATCAGTACCATGTCAAGCCGGAGACCTGCAGGGAAACGGCCAGGCTCCCTGCAGTTGGCTAGCAGGAATCTTTCTTGCAACCTTGAGAGAGGGGCTTGAAGAATTTGAGCACAGATTTAAAAGTGGGGTGCAGGCGGGGGTGGGGGGCGCTGCTTGGCGGAGACTCTTCAAGTCCAGGTTATTTCATCTCAGCTAGGGGAAGCAAGACACCCTTTCTTCTCCGGTGGTTGGGGCAAGATTTCTGGGCTGTTTTTTGCATATTTGGCTCTTCTGCCCCAGGGCTCAGACAGAGTCTTTTAGCCTCCCCTAACATGTCTGTAAAACGCTGAGGCCACTGGAGAGGGTCCCCAGTCTCCCTCATGTCCAGCTCCGGGATGTGGCAGAAACACTGCAAGCAGGGCTGTTTACAAGACACTTGAGGACTACAGTCCATAGTCTCTTCGCCAGAGGGCCTGCAGGAGGGCTCTCGTCTTCTAAATGGATCCTCTGGGACCTAGGCTGTTGTCCTTCGGACACCCAGTCTGCATTCTTGGCCAGGAGATTGAGAGTGCCCTGAAAGCTGTGTGTTAAGATGGGGAGTCCCCTCCTCCTCGGCCACCTTCCCGGGCAGCCAGGCCAAGTGTCAAGCAGAAGCCTAGCCCCAGACACACCACGTTCTGTGTCTGACAACAGCAGACTACGTGACTTGAAGGACTCTTAGTAAACCAAATGCACACCCGTTTTGCTTATTTGCTCTAACCTTCAAAGAACCCAGAGGTCCCTTCCTAGTTCAACAAATAAATCCAGTTCCACTCTAGCAGGCCTCCCTGACAAAGTTCTATTGTTAGGCCTTCCCTGAATCCGCCCCCCCTTCCCTCCCTCTTGGGCACCCCAGCCCCATGCCTGTTCACCCTTCTTTCGTTTGGGGATAAATCGGCCTCCCTTTTTTTTTTGTTGTTTTGTTTTGTTTTGTTTTAATTCTTTCAAAGGGTAAGGAATGTTGACACCCCCACCCCCCACCCCCCACCCCCCTGAAACATGCCTCTGATGTCTGGTTAGACTTCAGACGGCTGTATTTGAACGTGCGCTGACGCAATCGGGCAGATTGGGTTAAACCAAATATTACAATTGCAAGAACTCATCTGGAACTAATAATTTTGAGGCCACCGAAAGTAAAAGGGCCGTGCTTCGGGGCTGGCCACCGGCAGAGGCCAGCTCGGGCCAATGCTGCCACCTGCCGTGGGCGCCGGGAACAGGGCGCGCCGCGCGGCCTTCCTGTTTTGTTCCCGACCCACTCACCGGCTCCCACGCAGACAAGGTTCGCCAGCCAGCCAGACCAGGGCTATTTTAAAAGGCTAGCGCCTCTTTCCAGCCCTTGGTGTAAAGATAGCTAGTCTGGCTGCCCTGCGTTTTGGCTGGAGGGAAAAAAAAAAGACAACTTCCCAATTATAGAGCCAGGGCTGGCTACAAAGGCAGTGGCAGTTGGAGCTCCATGGAACATGTGTCCCTCGGATGAAACAGATCATGTGTCAGTGGCTCGCTTAGAGGGAAGGTTCGTTTTTCAGCTAGGCATTTTTATGAAGGATGAAGAGAACGTACAACTCCAGGTTATGTCGGCACATTGCTGAACTGCGAGTCACATGCCAGATCCAGAAATGATGAAAACATCTGTTTCTGCTTTAGACCGGCGAGGCTCCGGCGTGGGGAGGGGCGGGGGAGGGACGGGCCGGCTTTGCTCGCGAGCGCCATCTGCCGAGCCTGGCGTGGAGACGCGTGCGTCCCGCGCACAATGCAGGTTGCCGCTCACCCCGGGAAGGGGGAGATCAACAGGTGGGGGTCTCTGCCCGGACGATCGCTCTCCGTGGAGGACGGCCCTGATTGTGCCCCGGGGACTGTGCAATTCCGTAGTGTCGCGGAGTGCTCACAACAAAGAGCTTGTCTCTGGGGACTGCTCTGGGGCAGAGGAGGAGGAGAGAGAAGCAGCAAATGAATTCCCAGGTTGGGAAGGAAGGAGGTAAAGGGGGAGGGGAGTCGCTCGTTGGTGGTTTGTAGACAGTAAAATTTCGCTGTTCCTTCTGGCTGAAATCTACCAGAACAAAGAAACGGCATCTCTAGGAAAACTCCCAGCTGCACTTCCCCCAACCGTCCCTCTTCCCTGCGATGGTGACTTGTACTCAGCATGTCTGAGAACGTTCCAGTATTCAGAGACCATTCTGATCGGGCAGGGCTTGACCCACCCTTTAACGCGAAATCCTCTCAGCCTCAAGATCCCAGCACTGGGATAGGTTCCGACCCGAGCCATACTGGCAGTCAAGCCACCGCGTTCTTTCAATGTTCGGCAAATATTTACTGCCTGCCTGCTAGATGCCCAGAACTCACTCAGCACAACTATTTGTCATATCGTTGGAACAACAATACAAATATGTCAGAGGAAAATGTATGTTGAGTGTCAAGTGCGTGTTCGAGACAATGACAGCTCTAGTTCAGAAGCAGGGAGAGCATTGCAGACCCGAAATCTACCTTTCTTCGGGGCAATTCTGAGAAGCTGGATTCTCCCAATCGTGGGTTGTACAGTCAAATCCCCTGAGCAACTGATTTTAATCAACCTACTTCAGCCCTGACCTCCATCCCCCAGCCTTAAAGATAGGTAGATATTCAGTTCCCATCCACAGGGCATCTGCTTACTCACAATCAGAATTGGGTGGAGACTCTGACTCAACTCCCAGGAGTATCTTCTGGGCCAGGTGCAAAACTCTGAGATACTATCATATGAACAGTGTTTCTTGACAGCACGCAGGCGGGGGGCATGGGGGCAGCATGGGGGCAGCGGTGGTAATCCAAAGGAGAAAAAACTTTGGCCTAATGAAACGCTCCATGCTAGCAAATATTAAGTACGCCTAGCCCCTTCCCTTACTATGAGCTACCAAACCCACCCTCAGCAATCCACTGCCCACATTTGAGTTCCCCAAAGAGCAAGTACTGCCCATCTAGACTGAAGTCAGTCTGTCCCGTCTGTTCATTTTTGCCCACCTTACCTATAAGCTCCCAAGTTCAAAACAGAAGCTAAGGCTCTCTAGGAGAGCCCAATCCTTCCCTTTCTTCCATTTCATCCCCAGATAAGTATAGAAAGAGCTGCCCTTTGCATGGGTATGGAAACCTGATGATTGTCTAAGGGATGAGTCAGAAAAAAAGTCTCCTTCCCATTTTACAGATGAACGAATAATATGAGAGCCAGCCCCATCCTCACAGATCTTGCCACTAGCTACATTCCCAGTGGCCACATCTGTTTCCGTAAGACTCATGCTCTTAAATTGTTAGGGCCCAAACTCCTCTTCAAAGCCACCTACAAATCCATGTGTCACGTACAATTGCTCCACTCTGTTGTTGAAAAATCACTAGTTGAGGAGAACCATGAAAATTAATATGGTTAACTTCATTGTTTTTGTTGTTCTCAAAAGATTAGAACACGAGACTTCATTTTAGTCTGGTTTGGAATTGGTCTGATGCAGAGAGTTTTGATGAATAGACTTTGTTTTATAAACTGAGGAAACTTGATCACTGGCCCACATTTTTTTTTTTTTTTTCCTGGACTCTTCTTGACAGCTTTTCTCATTTCTACCTGGTTTTGCAACAGGTTTGTGTTTGGATCCACTGAGGATTAGATATTAAATTTTTCACGCTGCAGTCACATCTCTGAGCTCAGAATTTAGGGTGTTTTGTCAACATGCAGCAAAATAAAATATCTGAACTAGGCTCCAACAATAGGGTAGAAAAACTGCGGGAGAAAAAAATGTGGCATGAAAAGAAACCTCGGGAATTTTGTGCTTTACTAGGCATAGGATGCCAACCCCCCAAACTTTTTTTCCAGGCCTGTGTGAGACTCTCTCTTCCTCATTATAAAAATAATTCCTATTGCACCACTTCATTCCATACATCTTGGTGTGAGTCTCTTCACACAGAGAAATAACCTTTGTTCAAAGCTCCGCTCTCCTAAGCTGTGCTGAATTCTGCAAGATCACTCTCCACATACAAGATTAGCACCTCCTTTCCAGCTCCAAATAGACTATAATCCAAAAGCTGCTCTTTTAAATAGAGGTTTCTTTTATGCTTAAATTCCTAAATAAAAGAAACATCAATGCTACTGCTAGTCTCCCCAGTTAAATCCGATTTGCAAGAAATGCTGCATGCTCAAAAATCTGGGTGTGAACTGAAAAGTCTGGGCTCCGGGAACACGTTTGGGATTCTCCAGCCATTCTCTATCTAGAGGGCCCTCCAGTGGCCAAAATAATACCTGATAGAAACAAAGACCACCAAAGCAAGTGTTACAACAAAGGCAGAGAGGGTGGACGCTAGCCTGCATTTTAGAATGCTGCATGTGAACCCCGCGTTTTGCCCCTGAGAGGTGTGACTCATTTAAAGAAAGCCAAGGCGGAATCTCAGCTCACAGAATGAAGACATTATTTGCATTACAAAAGGACCTTTCACTTGATAAAAAGAGGCAGGTTTAAACTCCATTAAATGACAACTTCCCTTAATTTCTTGAAGAATCTATTACATTTAAAAAAAAAAAAAACCTACGTGACATACAAATTTCCAGAATGCATGTATGTGTGACATAAAACATGGTATATTTATGCTCACTCTGCCACAACCACAACCTGACCCACCCCACCCACATTTCCACCTCAGAAAACCTTATAAGCACTCTGGCCATAAGGCACAGGAGAAAGTAGAGCGCAGAACCCCTGGAGGTAAGACCTGAAGGCTCAGGGCAGGATCAAGGTCCTCAGAGTCCAGAGCTGCCTTTCCGGAGGACTGTGAGAAAAGCAGGCATTGGCTCCACCACACTTTGCTCTGTTGAAGGATGCTGCCGGTTTTCCAGAAGGAAGTTTCTAGCACTGCCACATATTAGCGTGTCATGACATGCAGGCATGCCTCTGTTGTAACATGGAAGAGTGGACTACACAAGCCGGGTGTAAAGCTCTAGGACCTTGGATTCCCAGCCATTGCAATGATCTTTGTTCCTTGGGAAGCTTTGAAAAAAAAAGAGAGGAGAGAGGAGAGGGACTCCTATAAAGTCCCGTATGTCCTTCTGACTTTTGCCCCAGCAACCTCACCCTCACCCCCAATCTTGTGACTTACAGCAGCTGCACCAAACTGCAGCACACTGCCAAAGACCACGGTCTTCACACACTGGCCCTCACCCCATTCCCCACTGGGCAAACTCCTCATTCCTCATGGCCCAGGCCAAGTGCCAAGTCTGCCCTGAAGCCTTACCAACTTCCCCAAACTGTGAGCTGCTTCCCTTCGCGATTTACGTCCCCATAGTGTTGTGTGCCTGCCTCTGTTTCTGCACCTAGTAATACTGGTTTCCTCTAGCTTGAGGATTGTACAGTGGCCCATACCTCTTTGTGTCCCTGTGTCTCCAACACATGGTGTGATGCTGGGAACATGACGGATGAATGAATGTTGAATGAAAGAAGAGACCCCTTAGAGAGGTCTCCTTCCAGTCCCTTAAGAGACAGTGGCTGAGGGCAGCAATCCCCTATCACTCAGGCCTGCCCTGACCCCAGGGGCATAGCACACCATTGCCGGATGCTGGGAGAAACAGAGCAGGGTTCCTCCCGTTGCTGTGGTGGTGCAGGAGGGGATGTCCTACCCTCCCCATTCTTCTCTCCCAGGCACCTGCCATCAACCATATCTCTCTTTGTTTTATAGTGATCTGTGCTAGAGACTGAAAGTTTGTGTCCCCTCCCCCCCAAAAAAAAGATTTATAAGTTGAGACTTTATTCCCATTGCAATGGTATAAGGGCCTTTTGGAAGGTGATTAGGTCATGTAGGGTCTGACCTCCTGAATAGGAGATCTCTTTCATTACTCTCTAATGAAAGAGAACCTGGGACAAGCGTGGTGGCTCATGCCCTTAATCCCAGCACTTTGGGAGGCAGAGGCAAGAGGATTGCCTGAGCCCAGGGGTTCAAGACCAGCCTGGGCAACTTGGCAAGACCTTGTTGCTACAATAAATAAAACAACTTAGCCAGGTGTGGTGGCATGTGCCTGTAGTTCCAGCTGTTTGAAAGGCTGAGGCAGAAGGATAGCCTGAGCCCTGCAGGTGGTGGCTGTGTTTGTGTGACTGCATTCCAGTCTGGGAGACAGAGTAAGACTACAACTCAAAAACAAAAGGGGGGGTGGTGGGGGACACCAGAGAGCTACCTTGTTCCTTTTGTCACCTGAGAACACAGTGAGAAGTCTATGAACCAGTAAGTGGGCTCTCTTCAGTCACCAATCTGCTGGTGCCTTGACCTGACTTCCCAGCCTCCAGAACTGTGAGAAACACATTTCTGTTGTTTATAAACCACCCGGGCCATGTCTTCTGTTATAGCAGTCCAAACGGGCTCAGAAGATCTGGGTTCTCTTTCTGCACTTTCAGCCGTAGCAGCAGCAAACATTCTGGAACAGCAAGTGTCTGTCTGGAAGCTGTGCTAGTACTGGGCCTGGCTTTATCTAGTTCAGGAGAAACGACATGTCTGAACAAGATGACGACGTTCTGAGGCAAGTGGGTGTGCAAGCAGCAGAGCTGTGAATTCCTCGGCAGAAGAGACCACTGAGCTGACAGGCACGAGCTGCAGGGCCAGCTTCCTGCTCTCCACACGCATCCCGCCTCCCTCCTGCCCACTGCTCACCATATGCACTGTGGTCCTCCCCAGACTATGGGATCCTTTCCTTGATCTTTTTTTCCACACTGAACCTACTGTCCTATTTCCCTCCTTCAAACATTTGGAAAGATGAGGCTAAATTTACTTCTTCTCATTTCCTATACCCTGCTCACCCTATACCAGTATAGTGCTCATACATATCACATCCCCCAAACCCTCTTGTTAGGGACACCAGTGATTTCCTTATCTGCAGAGGGCTGCAGGGAGGATGAGGTGAGGGCAGCCCGACAGGTAGCATTCATAGCCCTGGCATTTGGCATGCATCATCTCATGTGCATAATTATCTAATTTCATCCTCACAACAACCCTAGGAACTGGGTTCTGAAGGATGCTCATTTACAGGCAAGGTAACTGCAGTGCAACAAAGATTAAGACACCCAGAGTCGCACGGCCCCAGAGTCAGTATTTGAACCCAAGACATTCGACCTAAGAGCCAGATCCTTACCCATGTGTGATTCTGCATGAAAAACACAAGGAAGGGTGCCTGGCACAGAGGAGGTGATCCACAGTCATCATCCCTGAGTTCCCTGCGGTGACCAAGCTGGATCCCCCTCCTCAGATTTCTGCCCCTCGGCACCTGGGCTTGCCTGATCCCCACCCAACACAGATGGTCCCAGGCTTCTTGACTTTGGAAGAATCCTGAAATGCACATGTTACTTTGAGATCTCGTCTCACTCCTGACATCCCTCTCCAGACTATTCTGTCTATCCATCCCTCTATCACCATCCCCAGCAAACATCTCCAGCCCAGCTCTGTCTCTGAACTCCAAAAACTGCCTTATCCACCCTCCCACACATCTAGTTCTCCTTTCCAAACTCTATTCCTCCCCTCGCCACCCCCCCACAGCACTTACCACTTTCAAACCTGTCATTTAGTCATCTCTTGGGTTTATTGTTTGTCTCCCTCTGCTTGAAGCTGAACTCTCCAAAGACAGGAGTTTTCAGTTGTTTTGTTCGTTATAGTATCTTCAATACTTGGAATACGCCAGGTACTATCATTCAGTTAATGTTTGCTAAATGAAAGAAACCAGTCGTCAACTGGTCACCTCTGTCTGGATGTGCCACCAGCCCTTCAAACTCAACATTTCCAAAGCAGAATTCACCGCCCTTCCCAGGCCTTGTCATCCCTCTGCTTTCCTATCCGGGTTAGTAGCATCAGCCCCTCGGTGGTTTTGCAGGCTGGGAATGTCAGGATCATCCTGAACCTTGCTGTACCTCTCTCTGTGGGGGCCCTGCTAGCTGTGTGGCATTCTCTGTGGATATTGTGCTCCTTGGGGTTTTGCAAAACAAGGATCTCTGTGCTCAAAGAGATCCCTACAACCTTATTAGAGAGAGGAAGTTTTCCCAGATGGAAGGATGGAGGACCTCTGTAAGACTAGATAATAAAATGTTGAGTGCAGTGGACTGAAATCAGTCATAAGAGGAATCTGCCTGGGCTAAAGTGATCATTCTCTAAACATCATCTCCTTTCTCCAAATACCTATGGGAAGCTGTATTTATACAGTGCCTTCCAGTTTAAAAGCACTTCCAGTTTAAAAGCACATCTACTTCTTTCAAACCTCCCAACAACTCTGTGGGGTCAGGATCTCTTTGAACAAGAGACCAAGGCACTGAGGCGATCTGGAAAATTGCTTCAGTGGTCACAGAGCCAGTAAGCACAGAGGCAAGCTGACACCTCAGCCCACCCTCTCTCCTCTGCATCATCCTCAGGGCTGGAGCTTTGGAACTTGACCTTCTATAGAAGCTAGCTTGTTTTTATTTTCTAACTTTTCTTTTGTTTTACTTTTATCTACCAAAGACTATGTGGCAAAGATCACCAGTTGCCTGTCCACCATCTATTCTGCCCCTCTGCCTTCCAGTGCCAGGAGTGGCAATGAGACAGATAAAATGAATGCATTTCCCAGACTCCTTGATGGAAGGGGTGGCCAAGGAAACATCAACAGAAGTTGACAGATGGGCATTCTGCTGATACAGCCGTGAGGTATTCTTTTGCTCTTGCCTCGTCCCTCTTGATCCCTGGACCTTGGGTGTGGTGACTGGAATGGGAGCTCCATGCAGATCTCAAGTCAAGGGATCTAAAGGAAGAAAGCCACACTAAGGAGGGTGGAGCAGAAAGATGGGGGAAATCCTGGATCTTTAATGGCTGAACAGACATACAACACCTCTTTTTTAAAACCATGGTTATATGTGGGTTTTAGGTTATATACAGCTGAGCCTCATACTAACTGATTCATTCTACTAGAACAGGTTAATTCACGCCTTCATTCATTCAACAAATTCACTAAGTATCAAGGATTGTTCTAGGCTCTATGGAAATATAACACACAAGGCGCTCCAATTAAAATTTTAAAATCTGTGTTTTCTTTCTCACCCTCACTCTGCCCCAAACTTCACTCAGAATCCAGAGCTGATAAATGAAAGGTTTTATTCCACAAGTCTGCCTGCTTTGGGGTAAAACCAATGGTCTTCACTTTTGTGCTCTCCTGCCAAGCTCACCACTGCCACAGATGTGGTAACTTGTGCCTGGAAATGAAGAGGTCATGTTTTGTTCAGTCTCTATCAGAGCCACTTCTGGCCCATATATCTTTGTGTGAAAAGCAGCCTCACATTGAGCTAGGGATGTATTTTAAGGAACAGTGAGCCCCAACAGGCTGCCTCATTCTGGCCCTTGCTTAGAAAATTTGCTACATCTTGAAAATCTGTTCATTCATTCTAACTTTTGAATGTATCAGCATATTTTGCAGCGGTAAGAAATATTCAAGAACATATAGTTATATAGAACAGATTAATCCCCCCCCCCCGTGTGTGTGTGTGTGTGTGTGTGTGTGTCTTATTCCCAATGAGGAGTGTGATGGTTAATTTTATGTGTCATCTTGACTGGCAGTGGAGTGCCCAGATTAAACATTATTTCAGGGTGTGTCTGTGCGAATGTTTCCAGAGGAGGTGAGCATTTGAATCAGTGGACTCACTAAAGTAGATTGTGTTCCCCAACGTGGGTGGGTGTCATCTAATCCCTTAGGGGCCAGAATAGAACAGGAAAGAAGAATTTGCCCCTCTTTGCTCCCTGCCTTCCTGCTTGAGCTGAGACATCTCATTGCATCTTCTCTGGCCCTCGGACTGGAATTTACACCGTCAGCCCCCATGTTTCTCACTCTTTGGACTAAATTATACCACCAGCTTTCCTAGGCTCCAGCTTGCAAACAGCAGATTGTGGGGTTTCTCAGCCTCCATAACTGTGTAAGCCAATTCCTTATTTTATTTATTTTTATAAATATACATCCTACTGCTTCTTCCCAGACTAATACAAGGAGATAAGGAAGCAACATAAATCTCTGTGTTCCCTCTTGCTTCCATGTCTTGCTGTCTCCTGGAAGAAACAATTACTGTCTTCTCTTTTCTATCTACCTCTCCCTGGAACATTTGGGGCTTTGAACACAGGAAAAACTCGAAAAGCAAAATGTGAATTCCATAAATCCTAACATCCACTATCCAGCATTGTGGGGTTAACCTCTGGGTCAGATAGTCCTGAAGGTAAACCCAGTTTTAAAAATCTGTGTTTTCTTTCTCACCCTCACTCTGCCCCAAACTTCACTCAAGATTCAGGGCTGATGAATGAAAGGTTTTATTCCACAAGTCTGCCTACTTTGGGGTAAGACCAATGGTCTTCACTTTTGTGCTGTCCTGCCAAGCTCATGATATGGCAGTACCTGGCACATCACTGGTTCTCAATAAAAGGAAGAGATTCTGATCCACTCATCCATCCATCCACCTAACAAACATTTCCAAAATGATCTTAAATTCAGAGCAGTATAGTGTCAAGGATAACAAAGAAGTAGACAATGTGGTCTTTAAATTTAGAGAACTGTGTTTAGTCATCCAAAAGAGAAGTTAGGGATTTTTTTTTTTTTTTTGAGTTGGAGTCTCACTCTGTCGCCCAGACTGGAGTGCAGTGGCCGCTCCCGGCCACCGCAGCCTCCACCTACTGGGCTCCAGTGATCCTTCCACCTCAGCCTTCCAAGTAGCTGGAACTACAGGCACGCGCTACCACGCCCGGCTACTTTTTTTTTTTTTTTTTTTTAATTGTAGAGATGAGGTCTCGCCTGCCCAGGCAGGTCTCGAACCCGCAGGCTCAGGCAATCCATTCACCTCAGCCTCCCAAAGCGTGGGATTACAGGCTGAGCCACAGAGCCCGGCTGTTAGGGGAGTTTTTACCAGGTAAGAAAGGAAATTGGATTTCCCATCAAAGGGTTTCAATAGTTATGGATCTCTGCAATCAGAAAATGTTCTAATGAATCCTCCAGTGTGATTTATTTCAGTAATAAACCACATTACACCTCAGGCCTTGTGTATATATGTCATTCCTTCACACAGTCCAACCTGGGAGATTAGCAGAAGACAGCTACCCTCTAAGTGAAGAATGACACGTGGCAAGGAACTAGGCAGGACACAAGGAGAATTTTTCACTTTCCATCCTGCTGGTGTCCCTGTTGGAGACGTTGACAAACAGAAGCATTCAGGGAAGGGCTTCATCACCTGCTCTTACTCGGTTCTTTGAGGGAATGATGCTATATTCACATCAACAGGCCATATGGGTGTAGGATGCAGCTGTTTGCACCATTGTTTCCAGGGCTGTCTAAACAATGAGGCAAAGAAATCCAAAAATCTGAAAAGATTCAGAACAAGGAGGAAAATCAACTTGTTAATTTATGTTTTAGAGACTCATTTGCAGTATGAATTATACTGTAGAGTTCAGGGTGAAATGGCTAAGATGGACATATGATATCAGCTCCATTAAGAAAGGGAGCTAAGAAACCCTGGAAAAAATGTAAAAGATGGGTTATTCAAAATTGTATTTATTGTTTTTTCTTTTTTGAGTCAGGATCTTACTCTGTCACCCAGAAGTATAGCGGCATGATCACAACAATCACAGCTCACAGCAGCTTCAACTTGATGGACTCAGGCAATCCTTTTACCTCAGCCTCCCGAATAGCTGGGACTACAGCTGTGCACCACCAAGCCAGGTTATTTTATTTTATTTTATTTTTTGGTAGAGATGAGGCCTTACTATGTTGCCTAGGCTGGTCTCGAACTCCTGGGCTCAAGCAATCTGCCCACCTCTGCCTCCCAAAATACTGGGATTACAGATGTGAGCCACTACACGCAGCCAAAATTTTATTTTCTATGTGTGTTCTGTAAACAAAAATCATTGCCTACTTTTGTATATTTTGCTGAGGTTATTACAATCAGCTTTCATTCCTCTAGTATAAAATAACAGAATAGTGTTATGTTACAAGATGGTATTTGGGTACTGGGATTCTTTCATTTATCCCTCGTTCTATTTGAGGAAGTCTACATATAAAAAACAATGGCCAAAGGAAATAAGGCATCACATTATTCATAAAATCTGGGTAAGCAGTCAACAGCCCAACTCTTCCACCTCAACAAAGGGTTTCTCTGAGAAGCTGAATTGGAGTCTGTGGCTTAGGCCTGAAGTCAGATTGGAGCCTATTACCCCATCCCAACAGAAGAATCATGGGACGCACAAGCACAGACTTCACTTCAGGGTTTCTGATTTAGGACTGATTAGCTCACTGATTAGCCGAACTCTTAGGCAAGTCATTCAACATCCTTGACCTCCATGCCCCCTTTTATAAAATCATTTATACCATCTACACGAGACCCAAAATGGCCTCTCTACCCTGAGATTTCATTACAGGTTGATTCGGAGAGCAGGAACCATACTTATCTTATTCCACATTATATTCCCAGTGGTGATTATAGGACTGAATACAGAGAGGAAGTACTGAATAAGTATTTCTGGAGTGAATGTTGCTACTGGATCCACACATCAGGTATCCCTACTGGTGAGGGAGTCTTGAATCTTGCCAACTAGAGCTTGAGAACTGATACTAATTTTTCATTTCTATTGAAATACTCCGTCCTCGGGATTTTTCTTTCACCTACTCGATACCTCTCTATTCTAGAGACCGCAGACATTTATAAGAGATTCCAACAGAAGCCTAGGCATTTATTTGCATAGAATCTACATTATATACTCTCTAGCTCTGGCATCATAATATCTGTAATATCCCTGTGCCACCATTTAATAGTTAGGAAAACTGTCTTGTCATTTAACACATTCCCATGCCCAGTGGAAATGGAGTATTCACCATCCAACACTAAACACCCCCAAAGCTCCTTCCATCTCCTTCTCTTCCTCCTTCCCCATCACAGAGGCACATGTAAACTGGTCCCACCACCCAGTCTTCAGCAGACTTTAGACCACCCCCTTTTCTTTCCTAGCATACAGAAACATCCCTGTTGGCCAGTCAGGTTCCTTTTGTCCTCAATAAGCTTAATGTGACACCCATCTTTGTGACCCATCTCCTGTTAACATGCCCGTGTTATGCTCTCTTATGTCTACTTATGCTCTCTACTTTCTTTGGTGGGATGTATTGACTGCTGGTCCTCCTGTCTTTCAGGTAGCAAAACGATGACTAGGGTAAATGTGGTGAGCTGGAGAGAGCAAGGTGACTCGAATGGATCCTCCTACGAGGTTCGTTAGTGTGGAAGATGACTCAATGCACTTGACTGCAATGGCAGGAAATGGAGAGAAGCAGATGGTGGCACAGCAACAATCTTTTGGCTCCAATGGTCTTCAAAGTAAGTCTGTATCAACACTGCTTATAAGGACAAAGGGAGAAGATATCCTCTGCTTCTGATATCTGAATTCAGAGTTGTCTTTGTAGTCAGAACCAAGTCCTAGAGAAAGGACAGAGGTTTGGAGCACCTCCCCATACATACACATGGACTTAGTCATATTCACAACATCAGAACTGTAAGCAAATGCAATCGTTCATGAAGAATCAAGTCACCAAATGTTCTCAGTGGCTATTTCAGGAACTACCTGAAATCTCATTTTCTTCTTGGTACTCATATTTTCTTAAAATTTACTTAATGGATACAGATTTGTTATAACCCCCAAAGTAACAACATTACTATATTTAAAAAGTTTAAGTGGCTGATTAAAATAAATTCCTAATGTACAAATTCAAATTAAAGAGCCACTTGGAGGGGTTGTGCAGTGAAGTAATTGAAAGCACAGTCTAAAGGCGGGCTACCTGGGTTCAAATCTCAGTCATGTTATTTACTAGCTGTTGTGACCTTGGGCAAGTCTCTTAACCCTTCTATGCTGCAGTTTTCTTATCTATGAGAGTAATTACATACATACATATATATATGTATATTATGTATATATATATATATATATATATATTTTTTTTTTTTTTTGAGTTGGAGTCTCACTCTGTCGCCCAGACTGGAGTGCAGTGGAACGCTCCCAGCCACTACAGCCTCGACCTGCTGGGCTCCGGCAATCCTTCCACCTCAACCTTCCAAGTAGCCGGAACTACAGGCATGCACTACCATGCCCGGCTAATATTTGATCGTACAGATGAGGTCTCGCCAAGTTGCCCGGGCAGGTCTCGTTCCTCCGGACTCAGGCAATCCACTTACCTCAGCCTCCCAAAGTGCTGGGATTACAGGCTGGGCCACCTAGCCTGGCCTGTAATACCTTTCTTAATGGGTGGTTGTGAGGATTAGTTAACGTACAAGAAGCACTCAGAACAGTGTCTGTGTGTAGCAATTACATATATGCAATTATTACTTATTGCTACAGCACTACCCCTGCTGAAAATATTTTTGGACTTTTTGGGAGCATTGTCTTTAACCTTAAACACATTCCCTTGAATCACTTCAATGTGCGTAAAATTTTCTCCTTTAAAGGTGCGTAAGTCTTGGGAGCAGTCAAGCAGTTTGGACTTCAGAACAAGGTGTACTTACGAAGCTAAGAGCTTAATGTTCTTGTGTTGTTCATCTGCTGTCTGTGAAGAAAAAAGCAGGTGCACAGACACATTCAGACAGTTTAGCACCATCTAGGGCTTGATCAGTCCCTAGGTAACTAATAAGTTCTGCTTCTGCTAGAGAGAGGTTGAAAAATAAGTTTTAATTATGAAACCTCTTTGTTTGATCGATCTTGAAGGCTTTACAACCAAAGGGCAAATTTCATAAAAGGCCAATTTGCATTTAAATCCAAGTCTTTTTTCTTCCTCAAAGTTTGCTGATGTCGAGTTTTAAGTATAAAATGTCATTGTTTTCATACAAATATTCCCAAACATTACCAATTGTCATTTTGGCATTAAATAAGCTTGCAACATTACAATTGTAGCATTAGCATTTTTAAAAGCATAATATCATTGTTCTTCTGTAAATTGATGCAGGCTCAAATTACCCTACACATAATCTTTTTTTAAAAAATGGGGCACTAGCATCAAAGCCAGTTGTGGGAGCCAGGCGCGCTGGCTTGCATCTGTAATCCCAGCTACTTGAGAGGCTAAGGCAGAAGGATCACTTGAGGTCAGGAGTTCGAAGCTGCAGTGAGCTATGATCACATCACTGTACTTCAACTTGGGTGACAGAGTGAAATTTTTGTCTCTATAAACAACAACAAAAACTTGTTGGAATTGGATAAAAAGAATGGCAGCCACCCCTTTTGCTGGGCCCCTGATGGTCTCATGCTAGCCTAACGATCACCCTGCTGGAACATGTTGCAGTGATGGGCCTCACTGTGTACGTAAAGGTGGATAAAACGTGCACTGAACATTATTTTCCCAAGATGCAAAGGATTTTGATAAAATCTAACTGGGTTGTTGCAAAGCAAAGGAATTCTCCATGTTCCTAATTACTGAACTCTTTGCAAAAACATTTTCCAATTTAAAAAAGAAGTTTCATTGATCTATCATCAGTAGGGAATATTGTGTTCCACATAAATGACTTTATAAAGAAACCTAAGTATACTTTTTTATGTCTCCAAACGTTGTTTCTCATCTTTCTAGTGGGAATCCTTTAAAAATAAACCGCCTATGCCCTTGGATTCCCTAAACAGACAGTATCACTCTTACAGACCCCTATTATTGTGCCGACAGGGCAGAACTGCATGCCAATTAAGAGCAAGAGTTTAAGGATGTGATAATGTAGATTATTTTAGCTCTTCTGGGGTCTCTCAGGCTGGACGTCAACTTTGGGGTCCCCTGTCCTGTGTCACTTCCACTGTACTACATTTGAGACCTTGGAGAAATTATTCCACTTATTAAGACTTCTTTTAAAACAAAGACCAACACCTAAATCACAGGATCACTTTCAGAATTTAACAACTTTTTTAATATAACGAGTTTATGTTATAATAGAGACTAGCAGAGAGGGGCTCAATTGAAGGGAAATATAATTATTCTCATCGGATGGGCTACTTAACATGTCATATTCTGGCCCTGTGCTAAATGTTCCCAAAAAGTCCTATTTGTGGGAGATCCTCTGTCTCTAACATAGACTTTCTAGTAGTCTGAGGCTCTTAGCTTCTCTTCTATTGTAGTCAGAGTATTTGCTTTTAGCAGCCTCAACCCATTTTTAACGTTTTGTTTTCATTTTATTTTGGTGTTTTTAAAAATAGCTCACTGTAACTTCAAACTTCTGGCCTCAAGCAATCCTCCCACCTAAGCCTCTCGAGTAGCTGAGACTATAGCCACCATGCCCAGCTAATTAAAAAAAAATTTTTTTGTAGTGATGGGGTCTTACTACATTGTCCAGGCTGGTCTGGAACACCTGGACTCCCAAAGTACGGGGATTACAGACGTGAGCCACACGGCCAACCCTCAACCCACTATTTAATTTGCTGTAGGCTGGGGAACCAGGCAATTATGGCTGACAGAGGCAATGAGAATTTGGGAGTTACACTAAGGTGTCTCTAGGACTCAAAAACAGTGTCCCCAAAACGGTGTCCTCCTAGTGTTAAACTTTAAAATCAACACACAGTAGGCAGAATAATCTGGCAAGATACAACAGCTCTCAAGCCAGGAAGATTCTATTGTAACCCAGTCTGAATGGATTAACATTAGCTACAGAATGATTTTCTGAGGAGTTTGCTCACAACAAAACACAGAAAGATGACTCAGAGTGGCCAATATGGGCAGTGCTGGAGAAAAGTAGCAAATGATCTTCATGTCTTAGACGCCATTGGCAAAATCCTCTTAAACAGAAATGGACACAGGAAACTGTAACCTGTAGGTTTCAAACACCAAGTTCATATGGAGTGGATTATTCCTGCTGTAGAGTGTCAAACATTCATTTGTTCATTCAACGAATGAACAAATTGGGCAACCACAATCCTAATCCAGGCTCTCTTACTTTTTAAATTCATTGTGCCTTCCCACCAAGCAACCTTCGAATTGTGACTGACCCCCAGGGCAGATTTCCCTACAGGGGAAGAATGTACTGGTCATGCTGGCATTGCAAGGAACAAACTCTTCCATGATGATTTAATAAATGGACATTACGGTGTTGCGTATCAGTCTCCTGAGCTTGGTTAAGGCATGTTTGGCCATGAGAGATGAATGCTCTATCTTGTGTTGACAAAAACGATTTAAGCCTGAAGACCTAAAAGTTAGGCCATGACCAGCAAGATCACCCAGGTGGCAGGTCTCCCCTTGGGATTTTGCTTGGTGCAATGTGTTAAACCGATGTGCTGTGATACTGAATGGTGACATGAGGCAGTGTGGCACAGTGATTTAGAAGAGAATCTAGGGTCAGCGATATCTGATGTTGAAGGCTGGTTTTGCTGTTTACGCTCTGGTTTCCCCCAAGCAAATTACTTAGCCGCTCTAGGCCTCTTTTTCCTCAACCATGAAACTGGATAATACTTTAGGGTTTTGCTTTGGCTCCATATCTAAACAAAAGCAGCAAACCTGTTAAAACCTGTTAAAGTTTTTAAAAACCTGCCCCAACCCTCAGCCAGTTCCACACCTTCAATCCTGACTTACAGGCCAATTTGTCATTCATCTTTCCATAAGAAGGAAGCGTGGCATTCTTTACAAGACTTCATTGTCTGTGGAAACTCCTGAAAGCAGTCTTAGACACACAGCTCCTCTATGCTGCTGTGCTTTCTTCTCTTAGATTTGAAAATCGCCTTCTTAGCAAATTGTCTCTTAGCAAATGTAGTTACAGCTTTAAGGCAACCACTTTAGTCATCGCCCCAACGGAATAATTCTATTTACTTCAAAACAGCCGCCCCATCTCCCCACTCCTCAGCCAACACAAAGACATCCTGTTCTTCAAGGATTCACCATCTGAGACCAGCTTGTTAATAACAAAATTATTCCAGGTCTTAGTGTTCTCTCATCTATGAAATAAACATCCTTTTAAAACAGACAAATCAAATGGTGTTTGGAGACTGCGTTAGCTATCTTTATTGCACTCAAAAGAACAACTCAAGACACACAGAGAGAGTGGGTTTTCAAACAGGCGTTTTCTTGACCCAGTTAAATTTTTATTCAGTGAAAAAAGTTGACATTGAGACAAAAATTATCTTAAAATTGTGCAACAATATAGTAAAATCTTCAGCAGAAATCAGTGACTTGGAAACTTATCGAGGCAATTGAAATTATAAATACCTAATTTCACTTTGGAGAGAAACAAGTATACAGTGTTTCACTTTAAATAAGAGCAGAATAGGCCTTTATTTTGCTGCAAATATTTTTGATTTTGCCTAACCTTTCTAATAATTCATAACAAGAGTCTTTAAATGAGAAGTGACATGGAATATCTGAGGATAATGTTCCACTTCAGCATTCATGCTTATTCCATGTGAGCTATTACGCATGAAACTCATACCATTCTTGGGTTATTACTTGGCTCTGATGACTTAATTCATAATATGGCTGCTCAAAATTAGTGGGCAGAAACATATATACAACCCATCCTCCCTCAACCCACGTTCAGTGGTGGTATCTCTTGTCTGTGTACCCAACAGTACATATTTCTTGCTGTCTATTCCATATCTCAGTCTTGCATAGAAAGTAGTCTATATAAACTTAATGCACTGGCTTTTATTACACAAAAATTGTACCTGAAAGGCAGCACACACTCCAGTTAAGAAAAATAGCATAATAGGAATGTCAAGACACAGCCCCAACACAGGATTCTACACAGAGTTTTTGAGTCAATGCCTAAAATATATATGGGGATGGTGTTCAGTTTGGTTATATCTCTGGATCCCTTTGCTGGGTGCCCCCTTCCCAAATGAAGGAAGAGAACTCTAGGGCATTCACCATCATTCCCTTCATGGGAAACAGGCCAACCAGATCTGACAAGATGGAGTTCCTGCCCTTAAGAAAGTACTGGAAATGTAATCTTACTAGATGGAGTGACCACGGGGTAGGTATCTGAAGGCAGAGTTCTCCAAGGAGTGTTTATCTATAAGAGACTCAACCTAGCATTGCTCTCCCAAGTTCCCCCCAAAATGGCCACTGTTTTGAGAAGGGTTACATTCCCTAAATTGTTGAGTATAGCTTAATCTAGGGGGTCACACATGGTGGGCAGGAGAGAAAATGCAGCTGTGTGCCCCCCATCTGTCCCTCACTCAAACATCCCTAGTGATTACTACCAGGGTGGAATCCCAGAAACCACTTTTCCAAAGGTCAGAAGTTTCAACCATTTGCCTAGAATCATAACCATTTATCCAGCTTGCCAGGGCAGCCAGTGATTACTGGAACTTTTCGCCTGTTTGTAAACAGGTCTGCATAGACATGGCCTCTCCCTGGAATCTTCTCTAGAACTCCATTCTGACATTTTATCCACATGGACCCGTATCTCAAAACTCAAGGAGCATTCACTACATCTAAGAACAAAATCAGCTTCCAGATAAACCCACACACAATCCTCCTGTGTTTGAGGGGGTAGTTTCGAGACCAAATTTTAGAGGCCCATTGTGGTCCACAGGGATGCAGGCATCTGACATCCTAACATACTCTGGGAGAGAATAAAACCTTTTCCCTGCACAGTGTGAACTTTGGAGGTGGCATCTCCAACAAGGTACAAAAGCCCCTTCTTCACAAGCAACCAGGGGCTCCAACTAATCACAGTGAAGAGTCATCTGGTCACCTTCAAAGGCTGCATGCAGGATTTGTGTCCATTTCCTATTGTCACTCCAACCTCTGGACTCTTGCAGGCAGCATATACACATCAGATCCTCACAAAGCTATGCAGAGGGAAAAAGGAGTGCGTGCTTCAAAAGTTCATAAAAATATACAATATACACATAGCTGCATCTATCTAGCTTAGTCTTCAGAAACTTAGCTCTTCTGTTTATATAAAATACTCTAGCCCTAAAAGGCTGCTTTTTTTCAAACAGCACAGTGGCATTTTCCAAGGAGAGGGGTGATGGCCGGTCTGTACAGTACTGTGCACTAAGCAGTGGGAGGCACTGGTAACTAGACTGGATGCTTGAAAATATCTCAAGCTGCCAACTGGAGACATATGCTCCGTAAAAAGGCTTGCCTATGGAATAATTGAAAATAACATCTCAGAGCCTTTTATACCAGCTTTTTACAAATGCCACCAAAAAGTTGGCAGAAAAAGAAAAAAAGAAAATACGCTTTCTAGTGGTTCAATTAAGTGACTTGCCTCCCACCAGACTGTTAATCTTTCAGCTACGTAAAGAGCTTATTAAAGGGAAGGTGGTAGGGTTCAGAGTTTTGCACTAAACTCCAACGTAAGACAAGACAAAGGCAAAGAAATTCCAGTCTTTAAAAAAATAAAAAGGAAAGTGATAGGAAAGAAGAGAAAATATGCTGGGAGAAGGCTTATCGTTACTTCTGCTTGTTAAAAAGAAGTAGAGCCCTGCCCTCGTGGCATGCTAAATGTCTAAGTTTAAAATATATATATTTATAAATAAAAACTTTAAAAACTAAAAAAACTGCAATTGGCTCTTGCTTGGTTTTCCAAACAATCCCTAGGTAGAATGAAACTAGATGATCACCCAAGAATGATACTTTTGGTCAAAAGAAACCAAACACCTGTGAGAAAGTGACGCGCTGCATCTAAGGGGGATGGGGTTTTGCGGAGTTTGCATATAAAGGATACATATTCAGAGGCCTGACTTTGGAATATTCCCAGAGCTCACTGCTTCTCAGCTGCAAGGGAATTCTGCAGTGAGGTTCATACAGTACAAGTCACAACAACGCTCGACATCGGTGCCTACAACACTAAGTCTAAAGTGTGGGCATATCAGTCCACAGTGGATTCTACATAACTATCAAGTGGCCAAGATTTGAGTATAGGGGGATGGTATTTTAAAGGCAGAAGAAAAAACGCACAGCGTGTTTTTTAGAGAGATAGAGAGAATAACAAATTCTAGCACTCCTGCTATTGTCAATTGGATTGAGAGGTCTCGGATGTTTAGATTCCCTCTATCTCCGTGTGAGTGCATAGCACTTTCTCTTTAGATTGCGTGGGGGCACGGGTGAGGAAGGTGAAAGAAAGAAGGAAGAAAAAAAGAAAGAAGGCACTGACCCAATTCAAAATGACCGTATATATCAGGATGGACTTTTAACAATAGTAAGTGGCCACCTCAATTCAAATATAAAATTTTACATTCGAGATTCTTCAGTGGTAAGCAAAAACAAAAAACCAAGAAAAGGGAAAAATTACATACTACATTGGCCAGTGTATCTATCATGGCACAGATCTAGAACTCTCTCCCACAACCAGAGTCATTTTTTGCAATGACAATGAAACCAGTGTATAATATAAGCCGAGTTATCGTTTGCAGCTTTCAAAGCTACATCTTGTCATATACAGGAAAACGCCATCAATTGATATAAGAGAGGAAGCTGTTGACTTGCAGGGCTTCCCAAGCTGCAGCTCTGCGTAACTGAGATCCAGCAGTGACTCAGTGCTCTCTCCTGCCAAAGACCATGACGTGACACACAAGTGAATACAAATGGATTGCTTCCGAGATGGCAACAAAAATGCTTCTGTTCACCACCCCCAACCCTCTGGGTGAGAGGCTCATAGCACATGCAGTGCCTGATGACCACTAAAGCCTGGCCTTACACAGAGTCCCAATAAATTAACAAAATAACATAAAAGAACCTTCCCCCATAATACACCCAAATACTTCCATATAAACTGAATCAAAACAAAATTTAAAATTTGAGCCCATTTTCAAGGAGAAGGGACTCCACCCATCACTCTCTCTTGAGGTTTTTATTAAATACATTTCTGTGTCTTAGAAAAATAAAAAGAATGGCTGATTTACTGAACCAAAATTATCTCACAGACTTAAAAGCATGCCCAGCAAGCACAGCCCTGTAAGACTACATTAATGTCAAATCAAAGCAATTTGGTTACTAAAATCAACCTGGTTTGAAGTTCACAGTTGATTACTACAAAGTTTATTCATTCCTTTCTTTCCTTTTTTTTTTTTTTTTTGTTTCGTTTTTGTTTTTGGCCCATATAAAAATAACATATTGCAACTCAAAGTGCATCTTTTAAAATAAACCATCAACTATCTTTATCAAATAAAATATTTACACCATTTGGTTTCTAGTGAGGAAAGCTCTTTCAGGCTATCACCATGGGGACATCGTCTGAAAATCCAGTTATCATAGGAGCATCTTCATCATCCTCCCCTAAAAACAAAACAGTCAGACCTGGATGAGTTTCAACACACTTCACCTGAGCCCGCATCCCACCACTCTTCCCCCTCCCCGCAACCCTACCACAATCCCCCAGCTGGGAAGGTCAACACCACAGGCAGCCAGGTATAACCATCAGTTCTAAAACCTAGCCCAGCTTCCCTCTGCCACTCCTGGTCACCTTCTCCCCATCAATGGATGCTCAGACATGGTAGTTTGAACTTAGCCAAATAAGGAACATAAAGCTTTTAGGAAGAAGACTCTCATGACCTACCCAGTAGCTAAATGGGTGGTTTGGGTTCCCCAGTTTGAGTTTTCGGTACCCTACCTTAGCACAGTGACCTGCGGGGTCTGCTTTCTCTTTTGAACCCAAACTGCTCTGAGGAAAAGGACCTTGCAGGGTTTTAAGCATGTTGAGGATAGCTTTCCAGATTAATGGCCATCCCTTTGTGACCTCTGGTATAATCTTGTGCAACCACATTCAGTGATTATTACATGGCACCATCATGGGTTGACTCCTTTCGCCCCCAGTAACAGAGGCAAAGAAGCCACCCCATTCGTGCAAGGCAGGCAATGTACTTGCTTATTAAGCAAGAAAGAAAACTGAGAAGTAAAGGGAGCCTAGCTGATACATGATCAGTAAATGGGAATACATAAATGTCTTTATAAACATAGAATACTAATTATAACTGGTTTACCAAAAAAAAAAAATGTGAATTCACATTCAGCAGTCTGAGTTTGGGGAAGCCTTTTAAGGTACCCACTTTATTATATTACATGGTCTACTAGCTCTGTGTAGGAATTCCAGCATAAAAAGCATTAGAAAAGGGAAATTTCCTTCTTTTTCCCTCGCTATGTGTTATTGACATGTAAAAGAATGACTAGTGATGTTACATTAGCAACTGGAAAGAAAAACAGCAAGGTGGAAAGACCCGCCTTTGATAGAAGCTGACTGGGAAAGCATTACTTTTTATCTTGACTAGGAGCTCCAGAGATGTCAGACCTCCAGGTCTGTGAAGGATGAGAGAGGGCTTGGGCATTCCCGGGAATTTTCTGATACTTTGGGAGTCTCCAAAACCTGGGGACCCATCTATCCCTCCTGTCCAAAGAAAGCTTCCTTCAAACCTTCCACAAAACTGCTCTTCCTGTTTCAGGCCAGAACTACACTACTGAAGGGAATACAAACTTTTCATTTAAAATTTAAACGAAAAATTTTAACTTAAAAGTCAAAAGCTAAGAGCTCTAATTTGTTTAACCCATAGCAGTGAAATCACCAGTTAATGAATGCCTCTAGTGTCCAAAGACAAGCCAAAGGTAGGTATTTCCCGATCAAGTCATTGGCTTTGTTGGGGTCGGCCCGGGAGAAAGGACCAACTTTCCCTGCCCCACTTACCCAAGTCATCCCCTGAGGAGAAGATTGCTGACCCCAGCCTGGAGTTGTAGTGGCTATTGGCAAAAGCAGTGAAGCTGCTCTGCAGCCTCCGATGCTTTGTGTACAGGATGGCAAACCCGACCCCCAGGCTCAGCAGTATCAGGAACAAGATGGGCACCACCACGGCAGCAACATCCGTCGATCTGGCAGCCTGAATCGCCGACACATCTCCACCTGCCAAAGCAAGATTCCCACCAATAAGCCTCCCTGAGGGCAGGAGAATGGACCAGGCAACTCCTCAAGGCCCCACCCACAAAGAAAGTTAGGCGCTTGCAACAGCTACCCAAACCGTCTGTCTGGTGTGACACGTTCCCGCACGTGCGTGACGCCTGATTGTTTCCCGACCACTTGCCATGAGCTGATAGACCAAGGGCCTTGTGCATGCAAATACGGTAATTACATTAGACTCCTAATCACTGCCTTGTTGGTTATTTAGATAATCTCTTGGAAGGGAGACCTTTGTTGGGGCATCAACATTGATTTCATTAGCATTATTACTTAAGACCACTTGCTTGCCTCACATAAGAGGATGTGAAATCAGACCACTAATTAACGAGATTGCAATTATTTCCCCCTACTTGGCACCAAAGTCACTCTGAACTGCAATTACCTGAAGCTCCATTAAGAGATACAAACGAGATTCCTTTACTACAATACCAACTTAACAGCTCATGAAGTTTTATGAGGTTTTTTTACTTAAGTAAAAAAAGAGAGAAAGAAAAAAAAACTTTCTATATGCATTTCACATTTTTCAAAGCTCTCTGCAAAGCCATTTAGGTGTTTATAACTTCACAATGATGCCCCCTTCCCACTGTCTTAAACAAATGTTGGCTTTGTGATGATTTACTAATAAATTTGTACCACTAGGGCAGTAAAGAAAGCCATTCCTCACCTCCCACCCTGCTGGGGTAAGGGCCAGTCTCCTTAAAAGGAGTAGATTTTTCATGTTAAAAATCCTGGAGAAAGTTTGAACTTGAAAATGAAACTTAGGAGCTAGTTTTTAGCAAAGGAAGCAGAATGGACTTTCCTCGGCCTAGGTCTCCATGAGAAGCCTCGACAGGTATGGGGTTGTTCCCCAATGTAGGGAGAGGTGGGAAAGGCAAGGCCTTTGCTTCACGCAGAATGTGCCGTGGCTACCCAGAAATTCATCCCAGAGAGCAGTCATGTCTTGCAAGCCCAATCTAACAATTCAATATTCATATCTGTATTTAAATTTCTTTATTTCCTTGCCAGAAAAAAATTCTAGCAAAATCTTATTTAATGTGTTCCAACCTATCCCAACTGTGCAGTGGTAAATTAAGGGAACGTGCTTGGCTGGAGCTGTTAAGAGGAAGCCAGTACAGTGGAGGCGACAGGAATGAGCGAGCTTCCACCCCCCTCCACTTCCAAGGGGAATGTGAACATCAAAGGGCAAGATGTACGCAGAAGTCTCTGCCCAGGAGAGTTCTTCTGCCTGGTGACCTTGGCTTCATAAAGGTGGCTGGTAGGAGGTGCTAACAACAGCGTTGCCCAAGTATATTTCACAGGTTGCTAATTGGTTTTGCCTAAACACAGGGCTCTGTTTAGGAAACACTAGATCAACAAGAGTTTTACTGTTTTTTGCAGGACCTTCTCAGAACCTCTAATATGTTATGCTATGGTTCTCCAAAGGGAGGTGGTAGGCAATACTTCCCTCTTTCAGGGGGGTGCCAAGGATAAGCACTGCATGAGATCACACCCTGGGAAGCATTATGTGACAGAATATTTAACAACTCTAACACAAGATTTTGGCTTGAGCACTGGTTAGTTCTTGGCCGGGAGTAAATGAAACTAAAAAAGACCAGTGGTAAAACATTCACTGAAATCCTGGCCAAGCTACTACAATATAAGCAGACTTTCAGCATAAACGGAAGGGTTCTCTCCTCTATCACTGCTATCTCTAAGTGTCCATAAGACAGAGACCCCAGGCCAAATTCCGGTCCTGACCTGAGGCTGACAACTAAGATGAAGGGAGGGGACTATAAAATCAGTTACCCCGTGACAAGGAGATAATCTACTGACTTGAGAGAATCACAGGGCATATTAGCGTGTTAGAGGCTCTGAGAAGTTCTACAAAAACAAACAACACAACTCTTGTTAACCTAGTGTTTTCCATATGGAACCCTCTTCTTAAACAAAACTTTGCCCTTCTGTGCACTTTCTGTTCAGAACCAGGTCATCTTGCAATTCCAGCTCCTCACACCAGGCCTGGCTCAGGAAGCATTTGTTCAATAAATTGGTACCTGATTAAACTGATACATAAGTAATCTTCCTTTGAGTTGAAAGGATACTTTGAATGTGTTTTAGAAAGACACGTGGTCATCACACCATGCCACATTCTTGCTATCTCCCCAGAACTGAAGGTTGAAACTGGCAGCAGGAGTGACTTACCAGAACCCAGCTCATCATACAGCAGGACAGCAGGCTCCCCGCAGATCTGGCTGCCAAAAAGACATCTTGCTTGGACAGTGAAAGTGTAATTATGACCCATCTTCAGGTTGGAAATTTTAAAGAAATTGTCAGTAGTATTCCCAAGGTAAGCTGTGATATTCATGGCACTATCAAACATGTGTATCTCATAGCCCTGAAAACAAACATGAGAGATTGCTCAGAAAGTTGAAAAAGGAATGTGATGGCCTCTGTTACTAATTTATGCGAGTTCCTTCTTGCAGGCTGTTATGGATGCTAAAGCACTTTGGGTTTACATTATCATCTGTTCTCTTTGTATTACCATTGAGATACTGGATTCAGAAAATGGAAATTCTCCCCTCCCCAATATCTTAAATAACTACCAGGTTCCCTTATGAGATGTACCCTGGAAATGAAAACTGTGGCCCTAAGGAAAGCCATTTTAACAAACACACACCCAAAGTTCCGGTCAAGCAATATTAAATGCTACAAAGAATCTGGACAATGCAGCAGTCATGTGCTGTGATGGGATTTGACCAATAATAAAACTCAGGTCACAGTGGACTCCAGCAATGGGGTAACAAGAAGGAACTTGCAATTAGAAAACAGGGCATTTCTCCTTGGAATAATATGCTGAAATACCATTAATGGTTCATTTCCTGTTTCCCTGTTTTCTAGCTCTTCCTGAGCTGACATCAGCCACCCACCAACCCGGCCTTGAACTAAGAATCACCTCAGGAGGTTCAGGCCCCTATTCACTGGAGGAGAGGATGAAATAATCTTCCTACTTATACTGTCTCAGGAAGAGTCCCGGACTTCCATCCTAGGAAAAGTCACCCTTGGGTCAAACAACTCTGACCCAGGATGCTGGTTGAGGTTAGGTTTGAAAACTTCTCAGCAGATCCCCAAGTACGCTAGTATCAAAGCTACCAACATCCCCAGCCACCTCTGCAAAAAGACTCCATCCCTTATCTCTAGCCACATATGGGGACCCCTCGCAAAATCATGTTCTCTTGGGTCCCACTATTCTCTGAACTCCAAGTCAGGGAGGGGAGGGAAAGGACATGCTACGCCTATGTTAGAATCCTCCACTAGGAAGTGAATACTGACCTGTAACCCCACCCTAGAAGCTGGGCTTCTGCCACTAAAGAAGGGTCCTCTAATGGTGACTGGCTGCCAAACTGGACTTCCCAATACCTGCCTGGAATGCCAGCCCCGCATTCTTTTCTATAAACTAGCAATGATTATTTTCTATCTAATATATATTTGGTGTAGATTATTCATAAAATACATAAAGGTATAAAGAAGGCAATTTGAATCACACAAGCATCGACCACCCGTAACTTATTTTTCCAGTCCTCTTTTGTTTGGTATTTAGGGTGTCTCCCCTTTCTTGCTGTCGAAAACACTGTACATAAATTATTTATGCACATTGCTTCCTTAGAGTAAAATCCTAGAATAATTGTTGGATCAAAGGGAGCGAACATTTATAACATTTTAAAATTTTTTTTATTTTTATTTTTGTATTTTTTTAAAGATGTGGGGTACAATTCAGGATTAAGTAGATAAAAAGTCAGCATACAGTGTAAAGTTTGGGCCTTCCTTTGGTTCACACTTCACCTGGTTTGAGATCAGGTACCCTTATTGATATTATGCCCCCATCCCACTCCAGTTTCCGGCTACTGCCAATCCCTTTCTTATAGTATTATGATAAATATTCAGGGTCTGATTATGAGTGAGAACGTGGTACTCAGTTCTTCATTTCTGTGAAGATCACTGAGTATGATAGACTCTAAATCTATCCAAGTTGCCGTGAAATCCATAATTTTGCCCTTCTTTATGGTTGCATAATATTCCATTGCGTATATGTACCACATTTTTTTAAACCGGTCCATTTTCAATGGGCAGCACAGTTGGTTCCATGTTTTTGATACTGAGAATAATGCTGCAATAAACATGCATGTGCAGCAATCTTTTTTGCAGGTATCTTTTTAACAGAATGATTTTTGACTTCCTCATGATTCCTAAAAGATCTAAAAATCGACCTTCCATATGACCCAACACTTTTAATACATATTACCCAGGAACCTTAACAGAAGGTTGAGCCAATTTATATTCCCAGAGCCTTATTTCCCCAACTATTGCCCATACTGGTCATACTCTTTTTCTCAAAACTTTGCCAATTTAATGTGCTTTGCTATGTAGATGACTGGTAAGGTTGAACCTTTTTCCTTTTGCTTACTGCTGCTAGAATTTTTTACTCTGCTACTTGTACCTTTTCAAAATTTGAATATTTGTTTTGAATTCATTTGTAAGCTTTCTTCGTATGTAAGGATACTGTTCATTTACATGTCATAGTCGGGAGAATTGTGGGAAGTTTCACAGAGTGAGTGGTGAGACTTCCCACAAATTTTAATCTTGCTTTGCTTCTGGCATTACATTGTGAATATTTAGAACTCTTGGGCTCTTCACCTATGTTGTACCTCCAGGTAGCTATAGCTGATTCATCGTGTTCCTGTTAATGCTTTGCTGCCAATGGGACCAGCCCAGCCCTATTCAAGACTATCTGGGCAACCCCCTTGGGTCCCCTCCCACTCTGGGGGCTTTTCTGTCCTCTCAATAAATCCTACTTTAAAAAAAAAAAAAAGACTCTATCCACACTTGGGTGGCAACTCTACTCCCAGATCTTGTCTCCTCCTATCTTCTGTTGTAAATATAGCAATGGCCTACAAATAGCAATGCAAAACAAAGGTGTTCTTCATAAGTAAGTGGAGTATCTTCCACTACTTCCGGTTCCCTCTAACTTCTCTGGAAAGATGCTAGGTTAAGAATGCAGTTCAGTTCCCAGTACTGAAGCCACAGCCCAGCCCTTGGAGGGTGTGAAAAAGGCAGGGCTGAGCCCCAGTCCAGCTGCAGGAAGCATAGAGGAGGCTCCAGCCCACTTCCCTTTCTTCAAGGAAGACAAGTTCAAGATTGAAAAGTGCTTAGTGCAGAGATTCTCATCTCTAATGGGCAGTATAAACATTTCACTAATTAGCAATCCCACAGAAAATGGTCCTTGAATTCTCAAGTTCACTTCCATGCCCTATTCTTTTTCTTTCTTTTTTTTTTTTTTGCACTGTCTATGCCAGCATGCTGTTAATGAGCCCATCTCTAAAATAGCATTTCAATTAAATTTCCAGAGTCATTGAGAATGAGGGAGGAACTTACCCTGCTTTCATTAAAATGCTTTTCCTTTAAAGCTAGACTTTTCCAAAACAGAAGAACATGGTCATTTTCTGTTATGATTTTTAAGGCATCAGGTGCTGATAATGAAACTGAAAATTAAAGATGAGATGGGCTACAGTTAGTGGATACACACTTGAACCTCCGTTTTCTTGTCTGTCAAAGGGAGATTAAATAATGCTAGCCGTGGAGGGCTGCGTTAAGAAAAAAAACCACACTGTTTAGTACAGAGCCTAGCACATGGTAGATTCTCTTTAATTGGCATCTCTTTTGTTGTTGTTATAACATCTTTAGCAAAGAAATTCGGACAGTACCTAATTTAACAGCCTTTGAACTCAAGGGTGGACAAAAACAAATTGGGTGGTGTAGAAGAAATGGGATGGGATAAGGAGTTCTGCCGGAAGACAGGACACTGGACTGATCATGGAGCATGGCCCAGACTCACTGTACGCTACCAGCCTAAACAGGGCAGAGCCTCCATTACCAAAACTCCTCAAGCTGTCGGCTGCTATCTGACAAACTGAGCTTATTACCTGCTTCCTGAACTTGAGTCAGACTGCCCTTTAATCTACTGTCTTTCTCCATTCCAACATGTCAGATTGCACAATGAACCACTGAGAACCCTCAATCAAGGTTCTCAGATACATTGCTTGGTCTCTGTGGCAAACAGTTTTATTGCCCAACTCTCTTGGGCATTCCTCCTCTTCTTCCCCAGTAAAATGTCAAAAGTTTAAAAAGAATTGGAAAATTAAAAAAATACAAAAAAACTCCCAAGCCATCTGTACCCTGGCCACCACATGGCAGCCCAGATACCAGAACTCCTGTGTGACTCCACCCTAGTACAGCTATAAAGGGCAGTGTCTACACTTCCTGTTCATAGGAAATCCATGTGTGGAGGGCTATCAGTGTAGCGCTGTGGGTGTTTGGCTGTGTGAAAAGGCCTCTAACCTCTCTCTCACTTACCTGTGGTAATTTTTAGGCTGGAATCTTTGCTCATGTTTCCCAGTTGGACAATGACATGGTATTTCCCTCCAGGTTCCAACTTATTGAGGGTATATTCCACAGTACTGTTGCGGGATTTGACTTTGTAGCTCCTGTCGGTCTTTCTTATTAGATCTTTAACTGCAATTGCATACAGCTAGGACCAAAAAAGGACACCTGAATGGTAATCAGAAACTTGACATTTTTTAGTTCTTTTAGTTCAATGGTGAACAATGTAACACAGGGATATCAGTGGTGTGACCCATAACAGCCCTAAAGTCTGACTCTGTTTCTCGGAAAGCCTTTGGGGTGGCCAGGTCCAATCTTATAACAAGTATTTACTCATAAAATTACACATAGAATTATCAATTAGATCCTTAAAAACCTGTAGAGAAGGCCATATTTATTGTGGCATTGGCAGGTAGGCTGGAACAAGCAAGAGCATCCAAATTCAGTAGTCAACTTCTACGTCTCCACTACTGAAACAGATCATGGATGCTAGCAGTAGAGACAGAATGAACGAAAAGTGCTCCATTCTAACTCTAAAGGACAAATAGCTTTACTTGCTTTCTCCCAGGTTGCTTCTTATGTATATAGGGGGTAAAGGGGAAATAAAAGCACACATAATAAGTACAGGAAACTCCATCCTCAGAAAGTTAAGTATTTAAAACCAACCACTCCTGGACGCAGAGGAGTAGAGAGGGAACACAGGTAAAAGCAGCCCATAGCAAGGAAAAATGGGAGTTTTTTCCTAGAACCAATGCCCCTTGTTTTAAAGCAGAGGTCAGTGAATTTTATAAGGGTGCAGACAGTAAATAGTTTAGGCTTTGAGGACCAGATGGTTTCCACCAGAACTCTGCTGACCATAGCATGAAAGCAGTCATAGATAATATGTAAATAAATGGCTGTGGCTTGGTTCCAATAAAACTTTATTTAAAAAACAACAGGAAATGGGCTGGATTTGGCATGCAGGCTTTTGTTTGCTCCCCCCCTGTTTCAAAGGGTCAGGGAAGGGAATGTGAGCAGCAGAGAAGAAAGAGGGACAAACCAATATGACGGCTGTGAATAATAAAGTACCAACTAAGAACCCCATTGTTGGCCAGACAGAAAGGCAGAGAGACCTCCCGCTGAGCACCAACCACTAGGCCTGTGATTCTCACCCCAACCTAGGACACCCTTGCATTCTATCCCACCCAAACCATACTAAGCATAACAAGGCGGCCCGGATGCCTAGTCTGCTCACCAAGTCCTGGTCAGGAGAGTCGTATGGTGATTCCCACTTGATGACCGCTGAGGTCTTGCCCGTATGAACTGCATGCAGGTGACGGGGTGGAAGCCTGCTGTCTGGGATCATCTTCACAACAACGTAGTCGGAGGATGGCCCTTGGTAGGGTACCACCACCCGGACCTAGGGTCCAAGCACACACATTAAAAGAAAATATTACCATGTGGGCTTATGCAATCTTTACTAAACTTTTTCTTTTTTCAGCAAAATGGTGATATGCAATTAAAATTCAATTCATACAAAGGATATAAACACCTGCCCCAGATCATTTTCCAAGAGACACCACTGACAACAGTTTGTTATGCTTCCTTCCAGAAATTCCCTATGCATATATAAGCATAGGTATGTATGTGTGTGTATAAAAGCATACATATATATGCATGTGTATATACATGTGTGTATATGTAGCCTATTTTTCTTAAATTTTTTACACAACTGAGAAAACATTACACATATTGTCACGTTCTTGGATTCTTTCACTTAATAATACAGCTTAGAGATTTTTTTCCATATCAGTACATTTAGAAGAGTTGTATTTCTTCTGGATGGCTGCCCTGTGTTCCATTTGTATGGATAGGTCATAATATTTTTAACCAGTCCTTTCTTCATAGACATTTAAGTTGTTTCAGATCTTTCCTATCACAAGTAATAATGTACCAAACATCTTTTTCCATATATCCTGGCACACACATAAAAGCACACACCTAAAAGCCTAGAAGTGGAATTGTACAAAAGCTTTTGATTTGTCTAGACCTATGACCCATTTGCCAAGTTATCAATCCTTCATAATGGAAGTGCAGTTGGTTAAGTGGCTGTTCATTCTTCATTTCAAGCAAAAACCTGATGGTGCTTATAAAGAAAAGGAACTTTCGTCTCTCACACATATCAATCCTGGAATCCAGATGTCCTAGTTCCCCAGGTCCTGGGTTGAGTTCAGGAGCCCAAGACTTAAGAAATCCTTTAAAAAATAGAAACTCTTCTTGACTCTTTGGCACGGGAAACTTACCAGAAACAAATACTGCTCATCCCTACTGACAATGACTGTCTTGTTGTGGAGTGAAGTAGTCAAGCTCTTTGGGTTGCGATAGAGGTCAAGGAAGGACGTAGCGTAGAAAATGCCATAAACCTGTAAAAGCAGAGAATGGAAAAGCGCATCAACTCATGGGCCAATGACTTCATTTCCTTGAAATCCCCAATTTAAGACCCTGGAACTGCTTCAAAAGAGTTCAGAGAAAAGTCTTCATTCAACATTTATTACATTTACAGCACTTACAGAGAAGGCACTTGGACCAGGCCCTGTATGTACAGCTACAAAGATAAATATGATGTGGTCTCTGTCCTCAAAGAGCTCATTCTTGAGAAGACATGGGCAGAGGCAGAGAAGAAAAACAGACATAATAAAGACATAATTATAAATAACAAGTTGCAAACAGAGCATTAGACACTACACTAGAAGGCCACACGATGAGACAGAGAACAGAGGGGACCACCAAAGAGGAAGCGGTGTTCTACCACCAGCAGCATGTATGTGGGCACCAAGCGAATGTGCAGTGCAGTGGGAAGCCATAGGTGCTTGGAGAGTGATCATGAGAATCTCAGGAAGTTTGTGGAGGGCGGGTAGGAGGGCAGACACTGTTAGCTGCCCAGTAGATACCTATTCTTGTTTCCTTCCTTAGTAGAACTCTGTTTTTTAGTGAGAAATGCCACCTGGAAAGAAATCTACACTTCCCTCTTCCCAGGAAGCTAGGAAAGGCCATGTGACAAACTTCCAGCCAATGAGACGTAGGCAGAAGTGTCATGTGGGAAACCCCAGGAGGGCCTATTACCAGGGAAAGACAAGTCCTTCCTGCTTAGAATTCAGATCATGGCTGCAGCTCCAGGAGGCCGTCTTGGACCATGAGGTGACCTTGAAGATGAAAGCCACAGGCTGGTGATGGCAGGGCCTGAGTCACCAATCAAACTGTACTGCTGTGGTAGAAGCCCTGCACTGCTAAACTCCAAGCTTCTTTTAATTGCAAGAGAAATACACTGTTTAAAGCCACTGTACCCTTTAATTCCTCTGTTATATGCAGCTGCTCTTCATCCTAACTTGTACACATTGGAAACTGAGGGAGTTTCAAGGGAAGTGGGAATCTGATGAAGCTTACAGCAGGAAGTGGAAACTGAGGGAGATGATAATGACAGGGTAAGAGCTGAGCAAACATTCTTTGTAAGATGGAATCAAAGAGCATTTTTCCAAGAGGATTGAGCAGGTTTAAGATGGAAGCTTACAGAGAACTATGCGAGCCTGGAGGAGAGGTGGAAATGAAGAGGAAACTGGGCAGGGATATGCAAAGGGACTTCCAAGTCCTGGACAACTATATGATTTTCTCTAACACTACTCAGCACCCAAAAAAAGACTGGAGGAGGAGAGCACAGACAAGGAAAGACGAAGGGAGGCCCCGAAGAGGGTGATCACCTGGAAGGAGGTGGTGAAGAGATGAGTTGAGGGACTCAAAGGGGTCCAAAAGCAAATACAAATAGAAAAGTCATAGGGAACAGGGAGCCACGAAGCATGAGATGGTACGACGTGCCCAGAGTAGGAACTCAGAGCTCAGAAGCAAGATGATCTCACCGAGGATAAGGCCCGTGACTGCCCTGAGGTAGGGTGGCTCAGACAGGAAATGGGTCCACAGAGTCATAGAAGCCAAGGTGTGAGAGGTTGCCCACATGGACAGCACGATGGCACTTCTTACAATAGAGAGGAAAACATGAAAGGGGCACCAGAGTCCCTGGTGAACTAAAAGGTGAGTGCTTCTGACAGGTAATCTCATTTGACCTCTCATCTCCAAAAGCTGTGATGAGCGTGTGACCTATGCATGAGCTTGGATAAGGCACCAGTAAGGCTACTCTAAGTTCACCCAAAGTTAAAGACCCTACAATCGAGTCACATTTCAGTGTTCTGTGCATTATGCCGTACTCTGGGGAGACAGTTGGGTGTGACTAGGTGGCCATGCCCTGAGTGGGGTATATAAATGGAGAGAAAGGTCCCTTTGTGAGTGCAGCCAACTTCAAGGTAAACAGGAATCCGGGGGATGACTCAAGGCTTCTCATCACCATCCCTGTCTCAGCATCAGGTGCTGGGGCTTGCAAAAGAGCTGTTAAATTAGCCAGACCTAAGTTCAAACTCAGTCTGCTGCTTACTGGAGCTTCAACTCTGGCAAGTTACCTAGTTTCACTGAGCCTTAGTTTCCTCACTGGTAAAACAGGAATATTTACCCCATAGAACCAATGAAAGGATTGAGTAGGAGAATGTGTTTCAAACCTTGTTTATTTCCCCCATGAATCAGCCCTGTGTCAAATGCACACTGGACATATCCTCAGAAGACATGGGCTAGTTCCTCCACTCATCACTAAGGACTTACTCAGTCCTGATTATCGATATAGTTCTATGTGCTTCTCCATTTGGAAAACCCAGAAAACAATCCTTCCCTTCAAGCAACTTACAAACTAGTTAGAGAAATAGGAGGAACAGACAGAAAATAACAGATAGGATAAAGTCGTATTGTATATAGATGGCACCAATCATAAATATTTTAGGAGTTCATAGAGAAAGGGATCAAGTAGAAGGAAGGAGGTGCTTGCATGGCAGAATGAGGGAAGGACTCCAGAAAGGAGAAAGAGCATAAGGCAAGGTTCAGAGGCAAGAGGGAGATGGGATCTGCCAAGAGCCTTGAGAAAACCAACCCAACAGCAAAGGAAGGCACACACTGGGGAGGGGTGGGAAGCAGACGCCAGACTCAAAATGAAGCACCAAGCTCAACACAGTGAATCCAATGCATACATAAAAACAAAAGAAAAAGAAAGACTTCATACAAGTGCAGCAGGGGACACGTTTGGGAGCTCTGGTCCAAGAACATAACCTTTGGTAGGAATGGGGGGGGGTCACAAAAGATGGGAAGAGGCTAGAGGAGCCAGGGGCAAGGGACTTAGGTCAAGCCTCATTGTCATTGCTGCTGATTTCTCATCAAGTCCACAGTGAGTCCAAGGTAAGTTCCCAGGCACAGGAATATGCCACCCTCTACATGTCTGAGGTGTAAACAACAACAAACATCAGGGGGCACAATCGCTCAGATGCCAGGGCAGATGCAGAAGGGGACGCTGGACTGGGATGTCACATGCTTCTGGAAGGTGATCCAGAACTGACCAACATGATAGGTAGGTTGTGTTTGGGGTGAGAAAGGAAGACGCAGCAACAAAAAAGCATTGGGGCTTTCTGGTGGCCTAGGATCAGGGGAAAGTCCACACTCATTTTGTGGTGGTCAGACTGGCCGACTTACCACATTCCGGGGGCCAGTCCAGGTGCATTCCACTGCTGTCTGATTGATGGCCTTGGCTTTGAGGCTAGGAGCAGGTGGGCGAACCCCTCTGGTCATCACATGCTCAAATGTCAGAGGACTATCCCCTAAATCAGTCTTGGCCCAGGCAGAAATCTCATAAGACGTATGAGCTGTCAGATTGCCAACTGTGAAAACAGAGCAGTGAGATGCCAAGAGGAAGTTGAGCAATTTAATCAAGAATTTGTCTTGATACACACATCCTAATTTTTAAAAAATAATCTCTCAATTTAAGTGAGTCCCACACATTGTAGGACTCTCATTTATCCATTCAATGTTCATGTACTGATGACTACAACAGGTAACACCCTGCATGGGCACTGGTTAATATCTATAAAGTGGACCATGCAGGGCATATAAGTTGGCACAACACTCCTGGGCAGCCAGTTGGCCTTGTATAACAAGAGCCTTGAAAATCTTACCCTTCAATCCAGTTATTCCATGAAATCAGAGAGAGGCGCAAAAATGTGTGTGACCAGGATATCCGTTACAGTAGGAAAAAACTGAATATAATCTGATTGTCTGGTGACAGAACAATAATTAAGTAATGTGTATCCAACGGACTACTATGTAGACACTAAAAGTTGTTTCAAAGACTATTTAATGACACTGGAAAATTCTCACAATTTTATGTTAAGTGAAAAGGGCAGGATACAAAGTATTTATAGCATTATCCTGATTTTAGAAAAAAAGATATAAAGAGATCAGTGCGTACAAAAAAATATTACAAGATACCTGAAATGTTAAAGTGAAATTATAGAAAATTTTCATTTTCATTACACTTTTTTTGTTTCCTAAATTTTCTGAAATAAACATATACCCCCTTTCTAATCAGGGGAAATGCTATTAAAACTAAAAGAAAAGTGAATAAAGAAGAGGATATGCTAGGAAGATAGCCTTTAGAATCAGAAGGACCAGGGTTTAAGGTCTGATTCTACACTTTGCGGTTGTATAAACTTGGGTAAAGTATTTAAACTTTCTATTTCCTTGTTTGTAAGATGGAGAAAAGTAACAGCACTTAGAGCAGCTGGCTGTTGCAGGGATTAAAAAAGAAAATGCTTATAAAGTGCTTGGCATAATGCCTAGCATTGCTCTAGCCCTAATAGAGTTCAGACAACAGCTAATAAGACTTCTGTTCCTGACTCTCTGATTTCTGCTGGTGTGACATTGAGGCCGTGGGATCATAGGCTTTGGAATTGGAAAGATGTGGGTTTTAATCCTGGATCTACCACCTGATGAAAGAATTATTTATTCTCTGAACTCCAGTTTCACCTCTGTAAGATGGGCATGCCCCACAGAATTATTATTAGGATTAGGTAAAAGAACACGCACAGAATGCCTGGGTAAATGCCTGCACACAGTAGGCACTCAGTGTTATTCTTACTCTTGCACAACCTCCTTGGACAAGTTACTTTAACTCTGTAGACCTTCAGTTAAAAAAAAAAAGGTAATAATAGAACACACCATTTCTAGTTCATAAAGCTGTAACAAGGATCAAAAAAAAAAAACATGATTGAAAGTATTTTGCCAACAGGATATAAGAGGGACCAAGGAAGAAGCTCCTTTGTCATCCTCAACATTCAAAGGCAACTTTTGCTATTGAAGATCCTGCCTTAGAAATAAATTAAATTCTGTCCTTTAGTCCATTTTCACATATAAGAATTTTAGTGGAGAAGTGCTATTTGCACAGATTTAAGAGGGATTAAACCACGCTCTTCCTTAGTTTTTTGCCCATTTGTTCAATCAGTAAATATGTACTAATGCCAGTTATGTACCAAGACTTGTGCTACCTCTCATTAGCAATGGAGGAGTGAGCCACGCTAGAAAAGAGAGATCACTAAATTAAATCTAAGAACAATTTCTTTTGGAAATCAAAAATCATCTGCAGAGAGTCAACCTTGCCTCTTTCCCTTTTTTCCTTCTTCATGGCCTCCAACTTTCATTAAGGGCCATCAGGTTAGAAGAGGCCTTGGGGAGCCACCGAATGAATTTCTCTACCTAGAGTCAGGAGGACATTTACAACATCCTCAATGGACAAAACCTGTCTACAAAGAATGGCTTCCAGAGAAACCTCCCTTCCCTGGTGCCCCCATCCAAGCTCTATTGCCAGAGAGCGTCGATCCAATCTTGTTCCTTTCCTGCTCACACACTGACCAGCTCCAGGTATTACCTTTGTGTGACAACACGTTCCCTCGGAAGTTCAAAGTTCTCTTCTCTTGTTTATGGGAGTCAAATGCCCAGAAAAGGTTCACCACATAGCCATTCACCTGCCAAGAACCAAGAAACACGTTAGTTGAACAGCTAACACAGTCATAGGGTACACCAAAACCAAAAGGCAGGAGTAAAAACAGTGTCATTTCCTTAGGTATCTTATTTCTTACAATGAACAGCTTGTTTCTTTTAATTCTAACACAAGTTCTATTTGTGCTACCATTTAAGTACCATTTAGTTATACTCCATCTACTTTTAAAAACAAGTGTAAGAGCATTTACAATATATAGGTTCAATGAAACAAAAAAGTGAATGCAGAATAAAAGGGCAAGAACAAATTAATACAGGTGGAAAGAGGAAAAACTGAAAAGATAATTAGGCTGTGGTAATCAAGGGTAAATCTTAGCAGAGGTTGTCTTAGCAGTCAAGGTGAAAAAGTCAATCAATACCAAGGCGGGTTGGTGAGATCTCATTGTCTAACAGGAGTAAATACATCCAAACAACAGGAAAAGACTATCTTTCCCAAGTCCTGAGTTCACAGAATGATTTGATTTAAAGATCTTTAAATATGGGACAACAAACAAAAATTTTTATAGGACCAAAGACTAAAGACAAGGACCATATAAGACCATTTCTTATATCAACCCACTGTGAAGCCAAGGACATGATATGAAATTGTAGTTAAGTAAATGGCACCAAGACGCTCAAGGTGATTTGTCCCACCACAGTTTCATGGATGAGGAGGGATGTGAGGAGGAACAAACAGACAAGAAAGTACATTACAGAAAGTGGATCTCAACTTAAGAAGACACATGGAACAGATAATTATGGCGAAGTCGGCCATGCAGACGGGCCAAGCCGAGAGCACAGTGGTGCTGGAAGAAGAGGATCTCGGGTGGGTATGAGGGGGGTATGTTCCCAAGGTATTCGATTCTCTCACAAGAAAGTTGTTCTTCCACTGTGGGAACCTCAGCATTAGCGCTTAGCACCAGGAAATCCAATAAAGCTGAAAATTACAGGGCATACATATTCTGTTAACACCAACTCTTTATTTGCGCTGTAGCTGTGAACCATTTAATTATATGGTTAAAGAAAAAAAGGCACCAGGCTGAGGCAGAATAATTACATACGAAGACTCAAGTTGTTCTTTGTGGGGGAAGGAACCAACCTAGTTCTGGTATTTTAGCTTCACTGGGTCAAGTCATTTGCTTTTCTCAGTCTTACTGTGCTGTGTCATATCAGTTCCCAAACAAAATAAAGCCTCATCCAGTTGCTAGTTTGAAATTTCCACATACCTTGATACCACTCTCCATGGTCAGGGTAAAGCTTAGAGAATTTTCACCATAGCTGTCAATGTGGATATCTGGTGGTGGGATCACTGAAAACAACAAGGAATTCAAAAAGAGAAACCACACGATGAAAAGTGAGGAAGGCAGGACTTCACAGTTTTCAACTTAACAGACAAAGCGATCTTTCAGTTGGGGAAGAAAGGGCACTTCTTTGGCGGTTTTCCTCGTCTATCTCTTTTACCACTGTTTTCCTGAAGCTGAGGTTGAGCCCACAGTTGCTGGGTGAACACACAACTATCTTGGCTCAGTTAGCTCTCCTGGCAATTAGGTCAGGCAGAAAAGTTCCATTTTGTAAATGTCCCAAAACAGTCCAGCTTCAGTCTGGTTCTTAAAGGTGCAGGGATCGCTGTTTGAGCGGCAACTTTATCCACTCTGACCAAGTCCCAGCAGACTCGAGTCCTTTTTAAAAGCTGACAACAGGATAAATCATACATCACAAATGTATGTATGGTGAAATGAAGAGAAAGTGGCCCTGGAATCTGGCAAACTCAAGTATGAATTCCCATTCTGACAGCTGTGCAACCCTGGGGCAAGTTAATTATCTTCCTTGGACCTAGAGATACTATCTGCATTTCACAGAGCTGGGGACGTTAACTAAAATAACATGCCTAGCACTCAACTAATGTTTTTCTCTCCCTTTCCAACAAAGTCTCAAGGCGGATTCAAGAACCAGTAGGTAACTAGTGTTCTTAAAAAGACCAGAGCTAGCCGGGCTCCATGGCTCAGCCTGTAATCCCCGCGCTTTGGGAGGCTGAGGTGAGTGAATTGCCTGAGCCTGCGGGTTCGAGACCCGCCTGGGCAACTTGGTGAGACCTCATCTCTACAATAAAAAAAAAAAAAGACCAGAGCTTAAGGTGAGAGTCTAGGAAACAAGGAGAGAGAGACAGGCCAAGAGAAAAGACCCCTCTCATTTCAACATCTGAGCACCGTGCTTGTCATTTTGAAGATCTGTCCACCAGAACACAGATCAGCCTAGCATTAAGGGCTCAATGGGATCAATATTACCAGAAGGTATTATTTCAATGACAACTTGTATATTAGACTCTCTGCACATATGCCCCTTACACAAGCAAGGCAAGAGAGACTCAAAAGAGATGTATCCATGTCTGGAGGAGTCCCTCCAGATGATCAGCCATGTAATAAAACTGGAGCTGAGGAAAATTCAATAACCAGAAGAGAAAAGATACTGGAAGCTTCTGGCAGCCAGCTCAGAGCAAAACAGTGCAGGTCCTACATACGGTAAAGCCGACCTGAATTATAACCATGGCAACCAGGGCCAGGTCACAATCCTCTCCAAACCTGTTTCCTCAGCTCCAAAATGAGAAGGAGGACAATTATCTCATATGGTTCATAAGGATTCATAAGAGATCAATTCATGTAAAACCACAGCACGGTGCCAAGTGCACAAGAAGCACTAAGTGAATGGTGGCTTTTCTCGTCATCATTATTAATCCACTACGTTTACCAATTAACTCGGAGCCTGTGACTGACACCTCTGCTGTCTCTGTCCTTCACCTTCTTACGTTATTATGATACCAGGTCACAGATATTTCACAACAGACACTTCTTAGACACAACACAGTGGCCTTCTGCATATACCCTAGCCAAAATATATGAGAAGCTGAGATTCATTAAAATCACAGAAAAGAAGTCTGACAGAAGCAACCACTCACTGAGATGTTCAAATACAGGCGTGACTTGTGCCCACATAATTCAAGGTATATGATTTTTTTGTTGATCTTTCAAAGTCTCTTCTTTTTAGTACGTATGGCAAGTGTGTTGACCCAGATTTTGCAGAGAGAAACGATAAAACAATAAAAACCCTAATTGGTAAACCAGAGAGTATAAACTCAGCATGCTCTAATATCTGCAATGCTTCAGCCCCAAGACTGACTGGTGGCACGAAGTTTGGCTGCCTTGTGCCCTGATCTCAGTGACTCCGGATTTTAAAGGCAACCCGATTGTGACTCTGTGACCCAGAGCCCATTCCTAACAGACTTGGATTAAAGTAAAATTCCCCCAATTATGTTTGATGCCCCAGTGCTCATATGGTTTTAATATCCCCAAGTCCAGAAATGAAAGTCCTCAGTGTCAATGCTAAGGTCAGGAAAACCACTCAGGAAGACGAGCTGTAGCCCACTTCCCAAATGTGCCAGAACCCTTTACTTAATTGCTTCATTTCACTCATTCACCAACTCTTTCTTTAGTTCCTACTAGATACCAGTGACAGAGTGGAGAAAACCAGAGTGGAGAAAACCAGACGTAAGTGCCCTTGTGAGACACACATGCAAGATGATGAGCCACCCACCTCCAGCAAGCGGGGCAGTCCAGCGGGCTGCATGTGTCTCAGCCCGTGTGTGAGAGGGAAGCGTGGGGCACAAAGGTTAAGAGCATAGGCTTTGGAGTCAGGCAGATCAGGGTCTAGTCCCAGCTCTGTCACTTACTGATTGTGTGGCTTGGGGCAAGTGACATAATCTCTTTCTAGTTCCTCACCTGTTCTTGTACTTGTTTTGATAGTTCAATCAGATGAGCTGATATATGAAAAGCAGTAAGCACTCCAGAGTGTCCAGCCCTCAGTAAGCCATCATTAATGACTAATATCAGCTCTAGTATGGGGAAAAAAAAAAAAAAACCTACCTACACATAGTGTGTTGGTGCCTCTGAGGGAAATAACAAATGTCAGCATGTTACTTTCTTTAAAATACCATAGGCCAGGTGCGACGGCTCAAGCCTGTAGTCCCATCACTTTGGGAGGCCAAGGTGAAGGGGTTGCCTGAGCCCATGGGTTCAAGAACAGCCTGGGCAACTTGGCAAGACCTCATCTCTACAAGAGATCAAAAAATTAGCCGGGTGTGGTAGCATGCACCTGTAGTTCTGGCTACTTGGAAGGGTCAGGCGGAAGGATCACCTGAGCCCAGCAGGTCAAAACTGGGGTGGCCGTGAGCATGCCACTCCAGCCTGGGCAACGGAGTGAGACTACAACTCAAAAAAAAAGAAACCATAAAAATGAACATACACAAAATCATCTTCAACTTCAGTAAGAGGGAAGGACTCCTTCTATTTCGGATACTGTGCATGCTCACAAAGGGATGGGCACAATGGCCCTTAGAAATCTCTCTGTGTGTCTGTATTATAAAAAATGATCAATTTTGCTGGGCACGGTGGCTTGCACCTAGAATCCCAGCACTTTGGCAGGCCAAGGTGAGAGGACTGCTTAAACCCAGGAGTTCGAGACCAGCCTGGACAACATAGCAAGACCTCATCTCTACCACACACAAAAATTAGTCAGGCATGATGGTGTGCACCTGTAGTCCCAGCTACTCAGGAGGCGGAGGTGGAAGGACTGCCTGTGCCCAGGAGGCCAAGGCAGCAGGGAGCCATGATCGTGCCCCTATATACTCCCTAGGTGATAGGGTGAGACACTGACTCAAAAAAAAAAAAGCTCAGCTGTAGAAGGAGGAATACACTTAACAGTGACCCCAAAAGACTTTGTATCTAACGTACTGCGGAGACACCCAGAAGCGGGGAGAAGGAAGTTGTATGAAGCTTTCTAATCCATGTTTCTCCATTTTCCAGTCATATCGAAAGTTATTTCCAAAGAGTTTTTATCTCCTCTAAATCTGCAAATGCTGGAATCATTTACCTTTTCCTTTTATGGTGGTAATGCATTTAGAATCGCTCCAGTTTCCTATTCCACGACTAGTCACCGCAGCCACCTTTTCAAATCAGAGTGTGGATTAGTATGAAATAAAGGCAATATACCATACAGCAAGAACTCTGAATGAGCTACAGGGGTGAGACTTTGGCAATGAGGGTAGAAAAATTATACACAGAGTGATCCAGAATATTCAGAGATACCTCACAACTGAAATAACATGAGAAAGAGACAAAGGGAAGGAGCTTGTGTAAAGGAAATTATGATCATCCTGAGACAACAGAGTTTCCATTGATTGAACTCATCAAAGTTCTTGTGTATGCCCACACACACACATACACACACACACACACACACACACACACACACAAAGGGCACTGAGGAGATCATCGGTGTAAGGGAGTCTCTGGAGTATGCACATTTAATGATCTCAAACATGTTTTGCACAAAACCTATCTTCGTTCTGTTAAAAATGTTAACAACATATTTCATAAGAACCTCACAAAACCAGTTTCTAAATATGACATGGCTCTGCATCACTCTGAAGCTATAAATAAGCAGAAAAGAGGTAGGTGCCAAAGGATAGGAGCTGAAAAGCTAGCAGAATATCCATGTTAAAAGCAGGTAAAGCTGCATGACCATACACTCTCGGTTATCTATGGGAAGTCTGATTTCAAGTTCTCTGTGGTATCAATTTAAGAGACTGAAAGAAACCATGATACCCCCCACCTCAGGGCAAGAAGTTTGGTATTTTGCAGACTACTAATATGCATTTCATAAAGGTAAACATGAAATTCTCACGAAATCACCACTTTGCTAAGTTCTAAGACGACGCAGGTGGCTGGAACAGACATTAACACTCACTCTGACGGTATATGGAGTGTTGATCAATAAGTCCTTTATTTCTGTGAAGTTACCAGTGGCCCTCTGGGAGGCCCACATCCTGGAACCACTCCTGCTGTATTCTACCTAAAGTAAGAAGAAAAAGTAGGAGTGAAAGGTAATCAAAGGTCTGATATCATGCAAGGAATTAAGAAATGTTCTAACAGACGGGTCATTATCTACAAAGTTATGCCAAATAACTCCTAGTCATACAGAACACTGGGGAATCTCCTAGCCCCCAGACACACACCAGCTCCTGGAGGATACTTACAATGTACTCACGAATGAGGCCATGGGTGTGGATGGGAGGAGTCCAGTGGCCCACAATCACACCTTCCGCTTCCCTGTGGAGTGACAGCTGGAGATTTCGAGGGGCATCTGGCACTAGAAAAGAATCAAATCAAAATTAAAACCTATTGCATAGTAGTCAACCAGAGGAATATTCCTGAGCTTAAAAGAAAGACAAGAAAGAATCCAGAGTCAGCATCAGGACCTATCCACTAGAAAGGCTGTTAGCTTGGTCTTCACATTGACAGCACACCTTTCCTCTTCTTCCAGAAAGCAAGGTTTGCTGTCCACACACCAGGTCATGGGTCAGTAGAGCATGATGTAAATGTGTGACTCAAGAGGGCTGCAGGATGGAGTCACTTGGGCAGGCTGAGTCACCAGTGACCCCGGGACTTCTATGCTGAGATCTTAATTGCCAACAACAGCACCTGCTGCCTTGGCTTCTTATACAACAAAACAGAGTACCACAGCCATGACTACCAAAAAATAAGACTAATTTTCTAACATCACAGAAATTCTACATCCAAATGAATGTGATCACATTCGAAGCAGGCTCTGTAATGAGTTTAGTGCTAGCATAGTCAAGGTACTTCAGGCCATGGAAAAGATGATATTCTAGCAGACAGCTGCCCCCATCAACTACTTTGAAGGGGGTAAGAAGCAGGAAACTCTCTTAGACATACGAATTTAGTAAATTTCTTTGAAAAGCTAAGCCACAAAACTGCTGACATCCTTCGTACTTTAATGATGATGACCTCAAAAGTACCAAGTCTTGGGAAATGCAAAATAGGGCAGTGATGAAGAGAAACTGGAATTAACTTCTTAAGGTTCAAGAATATTCTCTGTTGCAATAAGGAAAATAAATGTTCAACAACTCCAGAAAGGCCACAAAGCTTAGCCATAATACCCCTGTACATGGAAGACACATATAAGTAGGTTCCCATACTCCTGAGCAGTCTTGGAAGAACTCTCTCAAAACCCCACATAAGGTCTTATACATGCCATAAAAATGAACTATTAACACTTACATCCTTCTGGAGTCCTCAGGGTCACAAAGTCATTGGTGTTGTGTGCCTTGCTCAGACACTGAACCTGTACTTTAACCTGATATGTGGTGTCTGGTTTCAAGACTTTTAACACAGTGTTTGTTTTATTGCTGTGGGTCTCCAGAGTCTTCCATATGCTTTCTCCAACCACCCTGGCCAAGAGAATAAAGAGATTGTCACCTTGGAGCAGTAAGGAGGGCTGACATACATGGCTCAGCTAACAGTCATGGCACACACACCATAGGTGAGTTCACAGAACACCCAGCAGCAATGAAGATGGGACCCACCTGTAGTAAATGTTATATACACAGGAAGCAGAGGGCATTTTTTTGGGCCGTGTCCAGGTCAAAGTTACATCCCCAGAGAAGTCAGCTGTCCACTGAAGATTCTGTACTTTGTATACAGTTAACTCATCTAGAGAGATAAAGGGGGAAGTCAAAGGAAATTATAGCTTACAAATCTTTGGATTTCAAAGGACTCAAGAGGTCTCCTGCTTTTAAACAGAACTACCATGGCCTAGACTGCCAGGAGGCCACAAACATGATCCCAGAAAATGTAGTGGAAACTTCCCTATACAATCTTTCCTAGGATCTCCTACGTTTCCACTTGTGACAGTTCTTGCATTTCACCTCCTTTGTGCCTATGGTAATTTAAGCCTGTTTCTCAACAGAAAATGCTCCAAGTTCAAGGACAACACCACAGCAGAATCCATTACTAAACGCACCTCAGAGACAGGGACTGAGTTTACCCTGCCAGCAGCCCGAGGCTCTGAGACAGCCATGGAGCATCAGCATGAGGTGAGAAGTTCATCAAAAACCAATCTCAGACCAGCATTTCACTAACAGGCAGGAGGTAGCTGAAAATTATCTCAGGGTCTGCCCAAGCCTCATCTCCCTTGAGGCTCCAAAATTAGGCACAAATCCATTTCATTTTCAGATTGAGGGAAAGTTCAAAAGGGTCCTTGTCAGAGCCCTACACAAGGGGACCCAAGATGAGCCTTGGGATGAAAAAGTCACCCAGCCCTAACACGCCAGCGGGCCAGCACTCACCACTGCAGGTTTTCTCGTCACTCTCGTCTGAGCAGTCCAGGAAGCCGTCGCAGCGCTCTGAGAGCACGATGCAGGCCTCGCCATCCTCGCACTTGAACTCCCTGCTCATACAGGTCAAAGTGCTGTGCGTGGCTGAAACACAAGGAGCCTTCTTAAACCCATAGGAGAGGGGCCATGTGGCACTAAAGGCTGGGTCCAGGTTTACTTGGGCTTGGGAAAAGTGGTTTGAATTCTATAAACTAATCGGCTTCTGCTTCAAAACACATCTCTGGAATGAAGAGTTATAGAGCTCACACTGGCACTGTGGTACCATCTTATTTAACATTAACAACTTCAGGAAGAGTGAGCGCTTTGGAGTCAAACAAATCCCGGCTCTGTGTCAGCTTGGGCAAACTGCTTAATATCACCCAAGTTCAGTTCTCCTATAAAAATTGGGGTAAAAATTCAATCACTATTGTATCTGAAAGGATTCAATGAGCTCAAGCACCTGGAAGAGTGCCTGGCTTCTGGCAGGCACCAGCAAATTGTAGCTATTACTCTTTAGTACATACACTATTATTAGTTTGCAGTCTAGAATGACAAGCTGATTTCTGGGTTGAGGAAAATAACAATGAAATGAATCAGTCATATTAAGAGAGATGCCCATTTTATGTAGTAGTTTTAATAGCTGAGATTCTTAAGGTTTTTCCACAGAAAATGAAAGAACGCATTGGTAAGTTAAGGGCTATGCAAATCCATGGCTAGACTATGAACCGAAATGTTCTCTCCAGTTCTGAAAGCAGACTTAAACTGCATAAGACGTTCTATGAGCATATAATTTGCAAATGATCCTTTAAAAAAAAAAGGAGAACGTGACTGTAGAAACCAAATCTGCTGCCCAGGACTGTCTGGGTGGGCCCAGGTAAAGGTGCTTCAGACCTTCATCATACAGACTCACGCCAGCCCAGTTCTGGACAATAAGAGCTACATCAGAAACCCGATCCTGCTGGTGAGGAGGATCTAAAATTAATCTTACTCCTCCAAGCCAAAGATGTCCACATCCTAATCCCTGGGACCTGTTACTAGGTTACCTTACAGGCAAAAGGGACTTTGCAGATACAATTAAATTAAGGACTTTGAGGCAAGGAGTTTAGCCTGGATTATCCAGGTGGGCCCAATCTAATCACACCGATCCTTAAAAGTGGAGATCCTTTTTTGGCTGTGGTCAGAGAGAGACATAAAGACAGAAGAAGGATAAGAGAGATGTGATGCTACTGGCTTTGAAAATGGAGCCAGAAACGCGAGTGGCCTCTAGAAGCTGGAAAAAACAAACAAAAACAAAAAACAAGATTCTCCCCTAGAGTCTCCAGAGGAACTAGCCCCGCACAAACTTTTGTTTCAGCCCAGCTGAGACCTGGGCCAGAATTCTAACCTTCAGAACTGTAAGAAAACAAATGTGTTGTTTCAAGACACTTAGTTTGTAGTCATTTGTTATAGTGGCCATAAAAAAAAAAATCTAACACACACCCTAAACTCTGTATTTGTCCAGATCTTATGTTGGGGCGTCTGCCTTAATTTCCTGGGTTCAAACTATGTCTCCATTGGTATTCCGGAATGAAACTCCTCCTAGCTCTTGCTTCCCAACCCATGGACAAATACACACAATTCCCCATATGATAACGACATTATTTTAAAGGAGGTCAAAATATTTCACCCCAAAATATACTCCTTTGACATATTTCAAGATGGCAATTAGGGGACTGGAAATGCAAAAATAGCGGCAAAGCTGTCTTTTGTAGGGAAATCTGAATGTGTAGAGAAAACCTGCAATGATGCAGCTAGGCATTCTCTGAAGCCCTCCCTGTCCAGGTTTAGGAAAGATTGACTGAGAGTCTGACACCTTTAAAGGTCTGAAAGAAACATTCACCATTTATACTTTCGGAGAACTGCTACCTGTGAGATTTTATCTACATAACAAGTCCTTCTCCTAAGCTGTCTTGCTACCACAACCTGATTTATTATTTCGGGTCATGCGCTGAGCTCTCAGTCTTTCCATAACCTCAAGATGGTAAAAAAAAAAAAAAGCATCAACCATCTGGTCATTTCTTTGAGTTCTGCTATTTTGTAAGACTCCTGTGCCTTTTCTTTGATTAATCTGCCCTTTGTCAGTTGATTTTTTTCAACATATCTTCAGAGGGCAAAGGGGAAGTTTTCCCCTGGCCCCTACATTTCCTATCAATATTATGGACCATGCGTGAACCTGTGAACTGAGAGACCAAAATAGATGCCCCTTTATCAACTGAGAAGTTTGAGGTTTCTTTATAAAATATGTCTTGAAATTCGAAAAACAGAAAAAAATATAGGTTTTAGAATCTGAGAATAAGGTTGTCACTAATCTCAGAAAATTCTTAAACTGATTATTAACAGATGATTAATGGGTACTTAGAACAGAATGTAGCAGCCTTCAGGGGCCAGCTTTTCTAAGAAGAATCATGCCACACTAATCACATTTCATTTTTTGATAAGGTTATCAAATTAATGTGAAAAAACTGTGGATATAGCACATCTTGATTTTAAGAACCTTAACTAAGCAACATGCTTGTGAATAAAACAGATTTGAAACAGCCTGAAAATACCAATTTAAAGAATGCCAACTAATGAATTAATATCACCCAGGAGGGAGGTCCCATTTCTTCTCCTCTTTGTTAATTATCTTTAATGTTCATCTTATTATGTGGTTGCTTATTTGGCTCAGATGTTCCTACTGCTATTATAGGATGTGTGGGGTCAACCTGTCCTGTTATTTTAACACCCCAGGGGTCCACTTTGTTCATTCTTTTAACATAAGTGTAGAATGGTACACTAATCCCTATTCAATTTCTCTGTGTTCGTTTTGGCGTATTCCTCCCTCGTGTCATAACTTTGAATATGACATGATGGAAAGATCACAACTCTGTTCAAGAGAAACCTAAATAAATACCCCAGTCTGTTATTGACTACATTATCTTCTTGGAACCTTTATTTTCCTATTTCTAAAATGGATATAATACCAAAATCACAGTCATGGTTATTTGGGGAAATAAATGAAATGAATACATAATTTACTTGAGAGTAATGAATGGCCCATTCAAACCCATCACCAAATGTTAGCTTCCCTTTGCAAATTCTGATTATTTTACCAGAAAATAAGGTATCTTTTCAACTTTGTATTATTTGCAGATATTACACTCATGCCTTCCAAGTTTTCACCTAAGTCATTAGTGACATTTTAAACAAGATAGGACCACTTAAAAAGCATCAGAAAAATATCACAATAGTAAATATAAGGAGTAAAACAGAAGCAGCCTGAAGAAGACTGCTTATGATAAAGCAAAGAGAAAAATAAAACATCCAAAAAGAGAAAAAAAAAAGAAGCAGACAGGCATAATCACAAAAGAAATATAGAAAGCAAGAGAATGAGAAGGGTATATCTGTTGAGGCTTATCAAAGGCTGCAGCACCCTGCTAAACACTGAAGAGCTTAAAACAAAAATAAAACACTGGGAGAAATAATGATATTGAAGACAAACTCATCAGCAAATCCAAAACACATAATAATGCAAACAAAACTTTTATTAATTTGAAAATAAATGAAAAAGCTCAACCTAACAAATTATAAAAGTGACACAGAAGTGAGAATGAGATGTAATATGGAAATGTTAACTAAGAAAAATATTCCTCACTATTTGAATTTACTTGGTTTATTTATATGGATTTATTTCTTTATTTGTATGGATTTACATACAAGTATCAGGAGATACCAAATTACCAACAAGTAGCAAGTACTTGTTGATAAAAAAGAATTCATCCCCCAAATACATCTGAAACTACTCAATTCCTGAGTTCTAGTAGGCATAGTTTAGTAATGAAGGATTCCTTACAAGTCTCCTAAACTAAAAAACAACAACAAAAAAAAGCAAACAAAGCAAAAATGAAAAATCACCCTAGCTTGGAAATTGAAGAAATGGAAAGATTCAAAGCATATTTCTTGAAAAAAGACCCCTAGGTGGCAACTTATCAAATTCCCTGACGTTTAGACAAAGATAGGATCCCTCAGACAGCCAAAACAAAAGCAGAAGTGACATTCACGAAGATGAAAGGATACATGAACCATGGGGATCCCGGGACCCCTGCAGAAAGTGTTCGGAGAAAAACCTATGCAATGTGAAAATAAATGAGTTACATATTTCAAGTTAAGGACTTGGCCAACGTGATTTGTCTCTCAAGTCAGAGAATATTGAGGCCTAAAGGACTCACTAAAACTTGTCTCCAAAACCCTATAACTATAGAGATCATCACAAAGAACAATGGAAGTGCAAAAATTGACAGGACTCACATGAGCGCTTAAGTGGAGATGATCACAGGACAACTAATGTTATACAATGAAAAGGAAGAAAATGCCTCCTACAGTTTCTGATCTCCCCTTTACCTTTCTACCAGGATGTCTCACACCCCCTTAGACACTAATGTCAGTCAAGGAACCCATCACCACCGTCCCTAGCCCCACCCAGGGACACCTACACGTCCTCATCCTCAGCAGTCCCCACCTTGGCTGGCAGCATCAGCCTTCACCTAGTCATCCTCAAGAAAAACTCTCATTCTTCCTTCTTCCTGATTTCCCCCCCACCCCCCGCGCCGGGCCAAAAAACTCACTGCTTGCTGTTAACATTACCTCCAATATTCCGAGAGGTTGCTTTTTCCTTTCACCTTCACAGTCCCATCATATTAGCCTCCTAACTGGCACCTGGCCTCCAAATTCACCTGCCCCTTCTTCTAACCCATTCCTCACCATGATGAAGTACAAGTGATCTTAGATATAAACACTCCTTCCCTAAAATCTTCAATGGCTCTCTATGACCAGAAGGCTAAAGTTTAAGTACAGTGGCTGCCCTACTCATGCCCCCTGCCTACCTCTCTGCACACACCTTTGCCCCATCCATCACCACTCTATAGGGCTGTTTTCTTATGCCTCTGAGCCTTGGGGTGAATACGCTATCCCCTGTGCCTAAGATGCCCATCTTCCACCACCAGTCCCACCATTCTCCACTAAAATTCTCTCGGGCATCATTACCTGGGATGCCTCTCCTAACTGCTCCCACCTCTTCAGAAAATTGGCCAGGTCCACCTCCCAACTATGTTAATTTCTTGGACAGACTTCTGTTACTGCCTACACTGCACCACAGCATAGCTGCAGATTCGAAGTTTCTTCCACTAGAATTTGTATTCCCAGCAACCTGATCGATGCTGCCACATCCCGTGTGATCAACAAAAATTTGTCCAACTGGACTGAAGCTGTTACCGCTCGCATACCCTTTCCTCTTAACCAAGACTCTCCAGGGAGAGTCCAGTCAGGGACCCTGTGGAGAAATATGCTACAGACAGAGAAGAGACAGCTGATTCTCCTCTTTCCTTTCTCCCTGATCCTCACTAGGTGAGATATTAAGGACAGAGCAGTATTTGCCAAACTTGTCTGACGCTAAGAATCAGAGCCTTTTTAAAAAAAAAGTATGGATTTCCAAGCACTCCCTCCCCCACTGCGCTTCATTCAGTGGTCTCAAATGAAATCAACAAATGTATATTCTTTATAAGCACTTCCCACGTGATCCTGCTAAATCACATAAATTTTGGTAATACCGAATTAGAGAAATTAAGAGATGGCTAACCTTCTCTTCCTTAGATTCCATTCCATCTATAAATGGTAGGATTCAGTAAGGTTCCACATGAGGCTCAGTTTTTATTTAAGAAGTCTTTATTTTAAGAGAAAAAAAGAGAGAGAAAGACCAAAACAGGGACCAAAGAAGAGGAACTGAGGCTCAGGGCTGGAGTAGGCTTTCAGCAAAAATGGAAGGGACTCTGCCACTTTCTTCTACATTCAGCAGGAGAGAAATCAGACAAGCATGGAAGAAACTCTCTTCCCGGCAATGAAGAGAAGGTGACTGGCTAGGACACTGGCCATCTGAAGGCAGTAGGTGACTGGATAGAGGGGAGACCCTCAAAGTAGGGAGCCCTGGCCAGAGCAGCAGTCTACCACCAGAAAGGCAAACTGGCAGCGGGCCCTAGTAGTGCCGATCAGCCAGAAGGGGGCCATAGTTAGTGCAGCCAGAGAACAGCAAACACTGACTGGTCACAGGAGATCAAATGCCTGACCTCATCTCTGTGCTCTAGCCTCCAGGCCACCTGCTTTCACTCCCTGCCTCATCAGAGCCACTCCGTAGTCCATCCCCTCTGAGCAGACACAGCTTGCAAAAGCCAGTGACTCCTCCATCATCTCCATTGCCTCCAAAGACCCTCCTGGGAACATCAGAGAAGCAAGCACCAGGACCCACTGTGTTTGAACAGTACCAACTCCGAACATGTATAGAATGCACGTGTCATTTTGTGCCAGGCTCAGATTGCTTTGTTGACATTCACCATGTGGTTTAGGGCAATTATCCTAAGAGCTGAGAGTGACTTTTCCTAATGGCGTGCTGGGAGTGGTCCCTCTAATAACATGGTTACCATGCCCAGTAGGTGTTCACTAAATACTTCCAGAAGAATGAACACGTATGCAGAGGGTTATGGCTTTACCTACAAGGGTTTTAAAGAGTTAAACATGTTTACAAGACCTTTTAAAGATATTTTTCTCAGTCATTCTGAAAGTGTTTTTATTGAACACTTTATTTGCTCCTGGTATTTAACACCCAGCCGACTCATTAAAATAAGGTGACAATCACAATGACATGGCTTCATGCAGCAAAGCCCTGTGGTGGCTAGAGTCAAAACATATTACACAAAAGTGCAGACTCACACATGTGGGTGGGTGTGAATCCAGAAATGAGGTGCAAGCAATGGGAGGGCATTCCTCTGGAAACTGGCCGGGTGGGGGGAGGAGTGCCCTCTGACTACTCACGGCAGTTGGCCTCGTCCCGGCCATCCTGACAATCTCGGTGGCCATCGCAGCGCTTCCAGTTGGGGATACACTTCTTTGGTTGGTGGCACTCGAACTCAAATCGGTCACATTGCCCAAGCTGGGTGGGAGTGGAGGCGGCAGTGCCATTTGCTAAGATAAAAGATTTTTAAAGTTAACTTATTAGTATGGAGGAAGCTGGCCAATAACAGCCAATCAATCAATATGCCAAGAGACTACAGTGCTTGAGGTATTACAGGGAGGACCTGAGGACAAATGTAAACTCTGGACAGGCAGCAGAGTAGACAGGAACATTTCATTTTGCTCGCCCGTAGGACCCCACTAAAGTCACAGCTAAGAGATTGTTTTTAAAGACCTCAACCCACAAGGACATGGATATGGAAAATGAGGCAAAAGAGGCAATATCTGGGGAGTTGGAAAGCAGACAGCGGTATATGACTCAAGAGACCAGAGATGACTGTATCTTACCCTAAGCTGTCAGAGGAGAAAGCTAAGAACCAACCAGATCAACATCCCACAATCCTCAAAAAGCTCAGAAACTGGTATCTCTTAACTAGTAGTAAAGATGAAGAATGTAAAATAAAGGAACAGGCTGGGCTCAGTGGCTCAAGCCTGTAATCCCAACACTTTGAGAGGCTGAGGTGAAAGGATTACCTGAGCCCAGGGGTTGGAGACCAGCCTGGGCAACTCGGAGAGACCTCAGCTTCACAATAAATCAAAAAAATTAGCTGGGCATGGTAGCATGTGCCTGTAGTTCCAGCTACTTGGAAGGCTGAGGCGGAAGAATCGCCTGAGCCCAACACGTCAAGGCTGTGGTGGCCGTGAGCATGCCACTGCACTCCAGCCTAGGCGACAGAGGGAGACTCTGACTCAAAAAATAAAATAAAATAAAGGAACAGACTAAATCATGTTTAAGAAGTTTCTCGTGCGTCTCTGCCTGGAGGAATGGGGATGGGGGGACACTTCTTATCAACAAGGGTGCCTGAACGAGACATATTTGTGTACCTAACCCTTAACTGTACCCCTCAATATCACAATTAAAAAAATATTGTATATATAAGAAAAAAGAAAGTACTAGCTTCAACAAATTTATTGAATTTGATATTCTAAGCCTTCTACAGTCCAACTTCCATCTAGCTCTGTAACTCAGTACTTCAAATATACTTAGGAAGAGAAACATAACTAAGCAAAATAAAACAAATTATATGCTTAAAAAAAAAAAAAAAAAGAAGTTTCTCTACATCCCCTCCCCTACCAGCCCCATGAGACACCACCCTGCACATCGCCCCAGAAGACTGGAGGGTTGTTATTTGGAGAGAGCAAAAACAAAGGGCTGTTTAGACTGACAAACTGGAGAGCAAAAATGTCCTACACATCAGTAGGATTAAACCTACAGATAGCTAAATGTGAGAACCCTACCACTGAGACTGTTTTTGTGTAGGCAGGAGACTGTAAGAATCTCCTCTGGGGAAAATGATCTGCCTCAGAGACTAACCCTGAAGTAACCAAGATCAAGAGTTCTTCCATGGTTTCCAGTCACAGAACACAAAGTTGACAAGCCCACCCACGTGTTCAGAATTGCTTGGTAACATGTAAGTCCCCAACCTTAAACACAAGCAGCAACTGGGGATTACCTGAGGAAAACTTTTAATGCGAAAGATAAAAACCAAAACAGAGCCTCCCACACCTCCGCAAAAAGGCATTTGGAGAAAATAGAGACAATGCAAAAAGGAAATTTCAAAAACAAATATTGTTAATCTGCCCAGAAAGAAAGGATATATATTTATTCATTAAAAAATAATAGGATGCCACTTTAAAAATCACTTAAAGTCAAAACCATGATAACAGAAAAGAAAAACTCAGTAAAGAATTAGAAGATAAAGTTGAGTAAACCTCCCAGAAAGTAGGAAAAAATAAAATTAAAAAAAAATTTTTAAATAAGATTTTTTTTTTTTTTAAGTAAGAAGGCCAGATCAGGAGATCTAATATATGGAGGATAACAGTCCTCCTTGGAAGAAAGAAACAACAGGGGAAAAAATATCAACACAATATTTCAAGAAAAATTCCTTGAACTAAAATATGTAAATTTTCATGATAAAAAAGACTATGCAAGCCCATCACATTGGATGGAAAGGGTCTCACATAAAGCACATCATTACAAAATTTCAAAACTCTGTAGCCAAAGGGAAGATTCCACAAGCTTCTAGAGAGTTAGCAACAGGTTACAAAAAAAAAAAAAAATCAGAATCAAAATGGCTTTGGATTTCCCAAAAACCACTCAAAGGCATGCCTTCAAAATTCTGAAGGGAAATTATTTACAATTCAGCATTCCAAATCCAGCCAAACCATCAATCAAATCTGAAGATAGAATAAAAACAAAAAGGGGAAGTATTAACTTTAGGAATCGTGGGTGTGCCACAGTTTTAACTGGATTTTCAAAAAGGTCTTTCCCAAGACCCGGTTCCACTCTGCTGAAACACAAGGTATAGGAGAAGAGTGATTTTTTTAAAAAGAGAGAGGAGAAGGCCAGGCAAAGGCAAATCATGCCACTTATTCCTGGACAACAAGGGGCCATCAGGAGTGGGGAGGCTGGGATCACACATCAATATATGGCTCATTAGAACAGCAACTGAAAAGGGGAGGGAATCCAGTCAGAAAACTTCTGGACTAAAGAAACAAGATCCAAAAAGTAGAAATGACAACCAGCTTAAATTTGTACCAACACTGCACACAAAGAAAGGACCAAATCTGAATATGTTGACCGAGATTTGTTCACTGAATTAATCAGAACTTGCTAGAATCTGTTAACAACATCCTGGTCAGAGGTTTTTTTTTTTCTGTTTGTTTGTTTTTGAAGTTGGAGTCTCACTCTGTCTGTCCCCCAGACTTGAGCGCAGTGGCCGCTCCTGGCCACTGCAGCCTCGACCTGCTGGGCTCCGGCGATCCTTCCGCTTCAGACTTCCAAGTAGCCAGAACTACAGGCACGAGCTACCACGCCCGGCTAATTTTTTTGATTTATTGTAGAGATGAGGTCTCGTCAAGTTGCCCAGGCGGGTCTCGAACCTGCGGCTTCAGGCAATCCACTCACCTCAGCCTCCCAAAGTGCTGGGATTACAGGCTGAGCCACCAAGCCCAGTCCCTGGTCAGAGTTTTAATAACTAAAAACAAGGTTGAGAGGATAATCAAGTTATTCAGTAGATAGGGTGGGGAAAGGAGAGACAGAAAAAGTATGTTTTTTATCTTACAGTTCACTTCAACTTGAGAAGCATTTATAGGACACTGACTATTTGCCTATTATTGTAGCAGACACAGTAGGAGATTCAAAGTATTACACAGCGTGATACCCAAACAGGAATTCTACAGCTGCCAAGGAAAGAAAAGATCTACTACACACATGAAATAATTAGGTAGCAATAGATGGCAGGTCACAAGAACCAGAAGGTCAGCAGGTGAGCGCAATGAGACTAGAAAAGAGACAAACATCCGTTAGAGAAGTCAGTGAAAGCTCTGCTGAGGAGGGTTGAGGGGGAGACTAACTGAAGCAGAAATCTTAAACTTTAGTGAACTGAAGAATCACATAGGGATCTCCTGGGCTTGACCTAGAAATTCGAATTCTACATTGTTGAATCTAACACCTCCAGTGGATTCTAACATAGGTGGTCTTTGCGCCACATTCTGGGAAATACTGATGAGATATCAAGGTCTCTTTTGCTATAAAACCCAAGCTTCTGTTTGCCCTGATGGATGGTGGGTTTCACTGACAGGGAAAGCAGGAAGAAAAGGGTGAGGGTACAGGGGTCTCTGTTAAGGGCAAAAAATCTTCCCACAGGTGAACAGGTGAGGTAAAAGCAAGTCTCTCTGGAGAGGATGGAGAACCCAGCTAGGCTGATGCAAGAAAAGAGGGGAGGTAGGAGTCGGTTCACACCGAGCGTGGACAATAGAAATGAAGGATCGAGACGAGATCTTCTAGACATGAGAACAAGACACAATCGCTGACGATTTTAAACAGGAAGTGAGGGAATGAACCTAGTCACAGAGGAGGAAAATCAGACTGTTGACCTAGAAGTTTGCTAAGGAAAGGATTATGCAAAGCACGGCAAACGAGTGTCTGCTCTCCTATTATAGCTGAGTTTGAAATATACTCCCTTTTAGGAAAGAACACAGGATCCTGACCTTTATACTGCCAGTATTGTTAAGGGCATGCACTAAATGGGATTTCAAGGTCTACCCTGGCCTCCAACAATATGTGACTACACAGACCTTTGGCTGCCTCTCTGAGTTCCGCCACTAGATGGCAGTGCTTACCCTCCTTTTAATAGGCCAGGCCGGACAACCAGAAAGCAGGAAGACTGGGCTGTCTTCCTCTGAGAGTTTCATATATACACAACTACTTCCACATAATTCCAAGTTGTAATTTCCCATTAAGAAGGAAGCAAAGGTGGCCTGACTACAGCTGGGGTGCAAAGCAAGGTGGATGGCCTTTTCTTGGAGAATCTAAGGGCATCAGAGAAGACACGGGTTCCGAGTCCCCATGAGTCTACGATACAGGAAGAAGTGCTGAAGTCCCCCTGCCTAGAGGTGCACTGTGGGTGACAGGCAGCCTGACCACAAAGAGCCCCAGGTGGCAGGACACGGGGGCCAGGCCAAGCTGTGCCCAGGGTGTACCCCAGAAGGTTGTCCACTCCACAATAGTAGGAGCCACGGGAGAGGGCAGAGGCCAAGACTCACCAAGCGAGGGGCAGGCTTCCTCGTCTGAGCCATCTGCACAATCTCGGTACCCATCACACACCCAGGTGTCCATCACGCAGGTCCCGGTGCTGCAGCGGTAGTAATTGGGCAGACACGTGGAGGGCCCGGGGGTCGGAGAGGGAAGAATATGTGAATCTGAGGAAAACACCAAGCAAGGAGACCCAAAACGTTACAAGAAGCTTGATCCCAGACCAAAAGGTATTCCAAACCTAGTGCAGAAGTCCTAGTTTTAGCTGCACCAGCCAAGGGAAGTCAGTGTCAGGCAGCGTTCTGAACAGTGGTGCATCCAAAAATCAGATATAATGACATGTCAGAAGAGATAACACTCTTTTTCCCTTCTGTGGATATTGCCCTTGCCTACTAGATTTGATTTGGGCTAATATTCGGATGAGTTTGCTTTTGCTGCAACTGATGGGACGCTGCCTACTAGATTTGATTTGGGCTAATATTCGGATGAGTTTGCTTTTGCTGCCACTGATGGGAGGAACAGGTGACTCAGGAGGCACAGGGTGGCCTAGAGAATTCCGACTGAGGCTACACATTGTTCTGGTTAATTCAACCGCAACTTCCCAAGACTTGGTTCAGAGATGAGAATGCCAATAAGGAAAGGGACGAGCATGCATTCCACATGAGTGCTTCTCAAATGTGTCATGGCACACACAGGACTTGGGGATCTTATTAAAATGCAGATTCGGACTCAGCCGCTCTGGGGGGTGGGTTGGAGATTCTGCATTTCTAACAAGTTCCAAGGAGACGGAGATGATGCTGGTCTGCAAACCACACTCACAGTAGGAAGGCTCTACTCACTGTGCCCAGAAAATAAGGAATGAATAACCCAGGAAACAGGAGAAAACAAGCACACTGGATTCAAAATGGGAAGGAGGGATAGAGAAAAACTCAGCATCATCCCTCCCCCGCAGAAAAAAACCCCAAATCAAGGAATAAACCAGGCACATTCTGCAGAGTAAAACCATACAAGTGTGTCTAAGTTGTGGGGCTGTCCTGGGGCCTCTTACCTCCACAGTCCTTCTCATCAGACCAGTCCCCACAGTCGTTCTCCCGGTCACATTTCCACCTGTTGGGGATGCAGTGGCCGTTCTCACACCGGAACTGGAAGTAGCGAGAGCAGTTGGGGGCTTCTGTGGGGTTTTCTGGGGAGACCAACCACATTGTCAGTTGCCTTCCTTGCCCCAGCATGAACACAAAACTCCAACTATATACATCCTGCTCACTACCCCAAGTCCCAGAGCCACCTGCACTTCCCACCCAGAGAGAGCTAAGGCAGCTTCATGGACCCCACGGGCAACAAAAATACACCCACAAACTCAACAAGACCCCATCTTCCCAGCCCCCAACTCCCATTTCTCTGACCTACCCTTCAATATCCTGAGAATGATTACCTGAGTTTTAACTTTGACATTTTATCAAAGGAATAAAATAACTATTGATGATAATCTGATGGTGACAATAACTATGACACACTGTGGTCATGACTTTTCAGGAGTATAGATATCATATTTACCATAATTCCTTACCTACCATATTCCTTACACATAATGTGGACTGCCCCACTGGAGAAAGAAAAGGAAATGGCCTAAACTACCAGGCATCAGGTTTCCACCCCAAGACTGAATTCCTCATGTGGGGATTCAGGAAGGGACAGCAACTGCTGCTGAGGAAGGAGAAGGCAACGTCTACATGTCGATGTGCTGGTGAGCGCCCTCCCCCTTCACCAAAGGCATCCCTAGACCGGAGGATGAGGATGCGAGGAGGCAGAGGCAACATCTTACCACAGTTGGCTTCATCAGAATAATCGCCGCAGTCATCCATCCCATCGCATTTCCAAATCAAACTGATGCACACTCCATTCTGACACTGGAAACCGAACTCATCACAGACCTTGTGGAACTCGGGGTCTTGGGCTACACAAGGAACAAACACCCATACAGTCCAGATTACTTCCCTGCTGAGGACTCGGAGCAGGCGTGCTGCTACAAAACAGTAGGAAAGAGCCAAGGTCCTCTGCCAGGAGATTGTCCAGCTAAAAAATTCCTTGAAAGCAAAAGCCAAGCCTAATCTCAACAGAGCACACATTTTGTTCATTAATCTATTCTATTTTGTTAATTAATCCATTCCATGAGTCTTTACTGAGTCCTGTCATGAGCTGAGGCCTCACCCCATCCTCCCACAATCACATGTTGACGTTGTAACCCCTAGACCCTCAGAAACAGGACTATATTTGGAGATATGGGCTTTATAAAAAGGAAAAGTTAAAATGAGGTCATCAGGGTGGGGTCTCATCCAATATGACGGGTGCCCTTGCGGAAGAGGAGATTTGAACACAGACATATACAGAGAAAAGACCGTATAGAAGACATGGGGAGAAGACAGCCATCTGCGAGGCCAGGAAGACAGGCCTCAGAGAAACCCAACCCTACCAACACCTTGATCATGGACTTCTAGCCTCCAGAACTGTGAGAAAATAAATTTCTGTTGTTTAAGGCACCCAGTCTGTGGGACTTGTTATGGTAGCGTGAGCAAACACATACAAGTACTACCACACGCAGGGCACTGTTTTAGGATAGGGCCATGACAGTGAGCGAAAACGAAGACCCTGTCCTTGTCAATTTCAAGCAGGGGAGGCATATGGTAAAATAAATATATAAACGTAGAGAGGAAATGGATTCTGAGAAGACCACTGGAGTGAGGTAAGGGGCTACAACACGATGGGGTAAACTTGAACACAGCACCAGTAGGGTGGCCCTTGAGCCAAGATCATGGTCATTCACCATCCTCCCCTTTGTACATGTCCTAACAATGAAAAGCAGTAGCTCTTAAGCAGCAAAGTGATCTAAGATGGAGGTGCATCCCCAGGGTGGCCAACCCCCATGCAGATTCTTTAGTGACCGCGAGCTACCTCCCCTCATCTCCTCCTGCCTCACTCACAGCATCCCGCAAATGCCGCGTCCTCATCGGACCCGTCACGGCACTGGATGATTCCATCACACACCATGGAGTGGAACAGGCACTGCTGGCGGTTCTTACACACAAAGTCCATGAAGCGTGTGCAGAGGGGCTCTGAAAGGGATCAGGGAGGAGAAAAGACCATGAGCACCGGGACTGGCTAGGTCTTCTCTAGCCCTGGGCAGACACACACCGGTCCACATGTGCATTTAGGAAACAGCAGTAATAGCCACCATTTACTGAGCACTTGCTTTGTGCATCAAGCCTAGAACTAAAGCACTTGACATAAAGTGCATCATTAAGTCCTCAAGACAACATTATGAGAGATTTTTATTTACCCTGTTTTCTCATTTTGAAGTATTAAGTATTGACAAGAACACACAGCTGATGAGGGTGAATCCAAAGTTGAAATCCAGATCTGTCTGGCATCAAAGCCCCTATCAATATGATACTGCCTCTCCTATACAGAGGTTGGCAAGCTTTTTCTGTAAGGGACCAGTGTTATGGAGTGAATTGTGTCCCTCCAAAATGTGTAACTAAAGCATTAAACCTCAATGTGACTGTATTTGGAGATAGGACCTTTAAACAAGTAATTAAGGTTAAATGAAGTCATAAGGATGAGGCCCTAACTCAGTATGATTGGTGTTCTTACAAAAGGAGGGAGAGACACCAGGGATGCACACACAGAGAAAAGGCCATGTGAGGACACTGCAAGAAGAAGGCTGTCAGACTTGAACTTCAGTTTGCCTCTGGGTCTGCAGCCTGCTGGCTCACTTTGCAGATTTTGGACTTGCCGGCCTCCATAATCACATGAGTCAATTCCCTGAAATAAACCAATCTCTCTCTCTCTCCCCCTCTCTCCATGTGTATGTGTGTATATGTGTGTGTATATATATATATTTATTATTTCTCCATCTTTCTGTATATATATATATATTTATATTTCTCTGGAGAATCCCAACTAACACAACCAGAGAGCAAATATCTTAGGGTCTATAGGTCACACAGCCTCTGTTACAACTATTCAATTCCACCACTATAGCTCAAGAGCAGCCATATATAATATGTAAGCAACTGGTAGTCACTGCATTCAAAGACAATTTCATTTACCAGAACAAGTTATGACCTGGACTTTGCCCACAGGCCAGTTTGCCACTCCCTGCACTGATACATCAGTGCTCAGCCTAGAATGCACATTAGAATCACCTGGAGCACAGTAAAAACAAAACAAAACAAAACAAAAAAAACACCAATGTCCAAGCCACATACTCTAGGCTAACTAAATCATAATCTCTGGAGGGATGCCAGGCACCAACAGCTTTTAAAGCTCCCCAGGTGATTACAATATATGCTCAAGGAGTACCACTGGCCCAAGACAGCCTTTCTGGGTCTAAAGAAAAGGGGGATAAAAAAGATCAACCTGGCCTAAAAGTGTTTCCCGTGAAGATAGCAACACTAATAAAACCAGTCAAGTAGACGCGCCCAATTCAAAACAACTGATCGATTCACAGAACACACTGCAACTAAACAGTAACATTCACAAAAGTAAAAACTAATCCCACCACCACCCAACCCCCCGCCCTTCTTCCTGTTCTCCTTTACCCAAACCATGTCTCCCTGCCACGATCAGCCTCAAGGAGCCCTGGGCCAAGTACCCAGGGGCCAACTCAGCTAAAAGCTAACCATAAGCAGGTACTGAGAAAATGAAAGAATTTAGTCCAATATATGCTCTTCCCTGACAACCACCAGGCCTTGGTGTTTCCCTAGGGCGGGGAGGGGACTCACCACAGTGCTGTTCATCTGAGCCATCTGAGCAATCACGCAGACCGTCACAATGTTTGCTGGATGGGATACAAGTACCATTGGGGCAGCGGAAGCCGTTGCACTTCTTCTCTGAAATTTAATTCAACCATAGAAAAGAATGACAAAGAGGAAATAGGCCAGCACTCATGCACATTGTTGGCAGGGTTATACGTTGATACCACCACTAGGGAGGGCAATTGGCCACAGCTAGCAAGATTGCAAATGTACATAGACTTTGACCCAGCAATTCCACTGCTAGATAGCATTCTACTTACACAACTGAAAAATCATGTAGTACAAGTGTTGCATTGCAATAGATCGAAAACCACCCACAAGTGTTGCACAGCAATGCTGTAACAGAATGAAAATAGTCCACCCATAGGAGACTGTTTAATAAATAACTGTATATTGGAATACTAGACAACTATAAAGAGATGGAAGACGTGGTCTATAAAACATATGTCCTCGATGAGTTATGTGAAAAATCAAGGTACAAAACAACATGCATAGTAAAAAACTGCCTGTGTAAAACAGAACAGTAATACACAGTATGTTTAAATTTATATATGCACAAAAATATTCTAAAAGGATATACAGCCATGGTTGGCTATGGGGAAAGGGTGGGGACTGGTAAGATAAGGAAATCAACTTTCACTGTATACCTTGTTATACTTACTCCATTTTGAATACATGTGAATGGATTGACTATTCAAACATTAAATATACTTTTTAGAAGAAAAAGAAAAGCTTAAGAAAAAAGGAGAACATAAATTCTAATTATGAAATCCTAATTTTTAAAGCTCTTTAAATACCTCACCACCTTAATTCTTCAGGAATTCTAAAGCAAAGTCCTTTTGAAGAAAGTCTGCCTAGAAATGTTAAGGGCCCGAGGCTTCACAAACAGTTCCAGAGGAAATTAAGCTCAAACTAAGGTATCTTGATGCTTAACTCACAGTCCCTAGTACTAGGTCGCCTTCTTTCCTGAGCAGAGTTGCTGCCAGACATTAGACTTGAAAATCAGTTCTAACTGGGCCATCGTTGAAAGTCTTTTCAAACCCATCTCTTGGTAGAATAGTTCCATGAAGATTAGGTATAAGGCAAGAAAATATGTTTTAATCCTGTAAAAAGTCATCATTCCTCGAAAATTAGTCTTTGACTAATTTCATCCAATAGAAAGAAACAGTATATGAGTAACACTATTTGGGGAAGTGGTTGATGTCACTAAGTAGAAAAAGTTAAAAAAAGAAAGCTATACATTAAAATTACACGAAACAAACACAAATTTAATTAGTGAAAACAACAAAAAAAGTTAAAATCAAATATCAAAGGAGTCTTGGGGAAACATTTTATTTATTACTGGTAGAGATGCATTTGGTATAATCCCTAGAAATGAAATCTGAAAACACCTAAAGAGAATCACAAAAACTGTTCAGAAATTTTTTTTTTTTTTTTTTTTTTTTTTTAGTTATAATCTCACTTAGTCGCCCAGACTGGAGTGCAGTGGCCACTCCCGGCCACCGCAGCCTCGACCTGCTGGGCTCTGGCAATCCTTCCGCCTCAGCCTTCCAAGTAGCTGGAACTACAGGCGTGCGCTACCACGCCCAGCTAATTTTTTGATTTATTGTAGAGATGAGGTCTCGCCAAGTTGCCCAGGCGGGTCTTGAACCCGCGGGCTCAGGCAATCCACTCACCTTGGCCTCTCA